>JARYGA010048557.1:0-28034 GCA_030545235.1 Helianthus tuberosus | reverse complement strand
AGGATCTTTTGGTAGATTAGGCACTCGATCGTCCAACAACATTTGAATGAATCTAGGGTACATAATATACTTCTCACCCTTGATGTTATCAACCATATGATTAAAGATGACATGTGAAATATTGTAAGGCCTATTCAACACCAGACATGTAATAATGTTCATAATGTAGTCTGATGTCTCATCATAAGCCCCCTTTCTGTGTGATAAAGCTTGCACCACACAATAAACCATGAATTTGTATGGTCGACAGAATCTAGACTTAAAATATTTGTCATTTACATGACCCGTGTATCCCATTCTAAACCACAAACCCTTGCTTAAATGTTCAGGAATAATGATTGGGTCATCATCACTGTCCTTTAGATCTAAAACCCTTCTTACGTCAACCACTGTGAACTTAACTTCAACATCTATGTCTTTATCATTTTCATCTTTCTTCTGTACCGCCGAATATATCATCTTTTCTTTTTCTTCGTACCTCACAGACTTACAAAACATCCTAACATGTGACTCATAACACTTATGTTTTTTCGTTAGAGCCTTAGCAATTCTACTTTCTTTTAAGAATTGTATAATTTCTTTAACTGCTTCCATATTTGCATAATTTTCATCTAATATGCAGTAGATGTTGTGATTTGGATGCCAATCTGTCGCTCTTGCCTGCAAAAATATCAACATTATAATCTGCACACATGTCGAGACATAATAGTGAAAAGTGACAAGTTTTCAAAATTCTCAAAAATTTTCTAACACTTTTTATCTCTTACACTCTATACAGTACCGATGATTGGATGAGCTTATCCAATAAAGTGTATAACAATCATCATATGTGCATTATTCGATCGGATGAGCTTATCCAATAAAGTGTATAACAATCATCATATGTGCATTTAGATTGGATGGCCATCCGATCGGATGGTCATCCGATCTGATTGACATTCGATCAAAAAGATTAAACAGTTGAGCAGATTTAAAAGACATGTGAATGTGTGTTTTTGGATCGGATGGCCCTCCGATCGGATGGTCATCCGATCGGATTGTCATTCGTTCCAAAATATCAGTAATAGATGAAACATGTACATTAGGATGAATAACAGTTTGAGCAATATCACTTCAAAATCTCAAACACTTAGAAAATTATTCAAATATATAAGTGCCATGGATTGGATGGCCCTTCGATCGGATGGGCATCCGATCAGATTGCCCTTCGATCCAAGAGACCCTGAAGAACAGTTTGAATCATCATCAATTAAAGATCAAAAATTTCAAGTTTTTGCAAAATTGATTAGATTTTCACGTAGAGTTTTTGCCGACAAACACAACCCTATGTTCAAATTTTCTTAAAAGTTAACAAATTGGGTTTAATTTGGCATTTTATACCTTGGCTGCCGAACATCTCAAACATCCTAGATTCAATTTCAAAGTGTTTTTTATCAAATTGGCTCGGTGAATCTATAGATCTAAGGCCGATGAACAATACCCTATGTTCAGATTTTAACAAAAATCCCCAACAAATCCTAGATCTAAGATCTATCATGAACAGTCGCCGATACTTAAAAACATCAAATTACACAAAAATTTAATGGTGAAAGTTAGTAAACTTACCTTTCCCATAGTGAAGGTTGAGTGTGCCAACAATCCTATGTAATTTGGAAAGCAAGAATGTGTGAAACAATCAAAGTCAGTTGAGAGAGTTTGTATGTGTGACGAATGTTGGTCCGATCGAATGAGTTTGACTGAAACAGCTTGACCTCCTTTTATTGTCACACCCCCAAAATCCACACGCGAAGTATCACCGCTTGGAGGCATGACATGACCAGGATCCAGCCACCAATCATATTGAACAATGTATTTAAAATAGATAAAGTCCAACCACGCAATATAATTGGTGTTCAAAAACTAGTTAACCAAGTTCAGATTAAACAGCGGAAGCATAAAACGTAAAACCAAAACATAAGTTATAAGTGTAGCAAGTTTAACGTGGCACACACTGTCTATGTCCCACAACGACTCCTTCCTCTCGTGCAAGCTCCATAGATACCTAACGACCTGCAAGGCATGTAACAAGGAGTCAACAACAAAGTTGAGTGAGTTCACAGTTGGGTGTTCGTTTTAAGTTGTTTCAAAAACATGGTTTTCGTTTAGTTGGCTTACTTGTCGTGGGGGTTACCCCATAGTTGAAAATATGATTAACCAATTCCTTCTTTCCCAAACCATGACCCGTGGGGGCTTCCCCATGTGAACCACTAGACCGTTACCATATCGACTACTGACGAAAGTAAGTTGTGCCCTCCGTCAATGTCCATCATCATTGACAGTTTGCCATGATCCATTAGTACACGCCCGTCCGAACGGCACGGTGTGAGATTTGTCAAACCTAATAGCGCTATTAACTAATGACCCGCTCGCCATCGGCCTCGGCGATTAAGTCGATATAAAATGAGGGACTTAGGTGATAGAGTTTTGGCTAGTAGTTTAAGGTTGTTGTCCTACCCAAGGAGGACGAACGTACGTATTCTACCCAAGGAGAATACGCAGGATTAATATTGGCATCCTACCTATGGAGGATGGCGGTACATATCCTACCCAAGGAGGATATGCAAGTTCCGTTTTAGTTCCTTAACCCATTCCCAACCACCGGGAATCACATGCCTTAGAAAGAGTGTGAACTCACCTTTGGTTGCTCGGTTTGACTCTCAAAACTAGCTAACAGTCAAGGTCGGTTAATCATATCCTAGTATGATTACCACTTAGTTTATTAGTGACTTCAAATAAGCATGAAGTTCCTACACGCATCTACCACATAACATGCACTCACTTTAACGGTTCATGCCCATATAAACTTCCCATCTATTCCCATTCATAAGCAAACATACGACATTGCACATAACACTTTCATTGACATATGACATGTTAGATCATTCTCAGATAATCTACCCGATATTTAGACATGCAAATTACTACTTATGTTGTTTCAGCTTTAACATTCAAAACTGGACTGTTTTCGGGAATTTTAATAAAATAGTTAACTTATTCCAAAAATTCCCAACTTTTTACAGAAGGTCTTAAACGATCCAAATATTATTGTGTAAAAATCTCGGGATCCAATTCACTACCAATATTTTATAAAAAATCATTTATTGGACTGCAATCAGATTCGTCACTTTCTGACTGCAGTCCACGGAATAATTCTTTTAAAATTCATTGTAAGTCCGATTGATGAAATTCTAGTTGGAGAATTACAAAGACATCAGTGGTCATCTACAGTACAAATTTCAAGAGCTAATTCTACACAGATTTCAAGTTATGACGAAAAACATCACGCACATTTTCTGCAGTAAAAACATAGCTTTTGATGCTGACAAAACGACCCTTTAAAAATAGCAAACGAAGTCCAAAAATTATGATTCTAGTGCCATTAGAACCGTATTTCAAAATAACACGTTATAGACTCAAGAAAATCAATTTTTCGTTAAGCTATGACCCGGTTACAGCCGACTGAAGGCGGCTGTAACAGTTTTACAGCTTCCTGTTTTCAGCTTATAGCGCTGTAACGCAAGTTCTATTTGTTCCGTTAACATGTTTAGTGATCAACAACAACATTTAACATCACTTGCAGCAGGTTACCGTTTATTAATCTCAGATTTATCATGTCAAATACCATCATCAACATAAACAAAACAACATCATACTAGCATCATTTCATCATGTTTCATCTTTATGTAAAGCTTTAAGTTCATGATTTTTGTTTGTGTTCTTTTAGTGTTTCTTGTATTTCATCATACTACATCTTATATCCATAAAAATAGAAGTAACCAAGAGTAAATCAAGAACTTACAACTAGCTCAAAGGCTAGGGAAGATCTCTAGTGAAAAAGATGATGAAGAGTGGATGATGAAAACAAATGAGAAGGATTCTCCAAGACCTTCAAGCTCCAAACTCCATGTATCACCTTCTAGACTTGAATGAGGCTTGAGAATGGATTAATATGGTGGTGATAAGGTGGTGGTGGTGGTGGTGGTTATAGTGAGCCGAGAGGGAGAGGAGAGAGTGAGGGAGTGATGGTGTGAAGATTTAGAGAAGATATGAAATGATATGGATATCCAAGGCCATACTTATAATCTCTCTTTCAATATTTTGTTCAACATAGCAAGCAAGGATCCAATAAAATAATCACAAATCTTGGAAGTATGGTGTAGAAGTATGGTGGTGATGGTGGCGGCCTAGGCTAGGGGGAGGGGGTCTAGATGTAACTTGGTGACTAGTTGGTTACATACTAGTTAAAAATCAAGGATATGGTTACATATGTTAGTTACTGGAGAATTTAGTGGGTGTTATGGTGTACGGGGATCATAACTAGCCCAGAAATAATAAGACAATGTTTCTAGTAATATTTTGGTGTTCCGGGTAATGTCCGGTTGTTCGGTCAGATACCGTTTCGTTAAAGTGCTAAGTTATTCCGTATAGTGTCTTTTATGTAACTTTTTATAACACTTTTAATTCCTAACACTTAGGAAAACATTCACGACCATTTAGTCAATTTTCTGCACAAGACTAGTATGTTAACAAGCACATGTAAGTATGACGCAGTAATCAGAAAGCAGTTAAGTAATTCAACACAGTCATCAAGCACTTTAATTAACATTAATAAATCGTACGGATACATGTAATTATGAGGGTTGTCAAATTTATAGCCCTTGACCACCACTCGGATGGCCATCCGATTCAAACTCAATCTTTTTCAAATTTTTACTTTTCACATTTTCTTTCAAATGTTATCTGTTTTGGTCAGTTTTAGAAATCCACTCAAGTATCTAGATCCAAATTAATGACCGTAGGTACTCAATTTGCCTACCAAGTCCAAGTTAATGACCTTGGTTGACCCAAAACGAAACAACTGACATTTTTCTCAAAAAAAATTTCAACACTTTTCTGAAAAATTTACAAGTCTCAAGTTAATGAACTTGTTTAAACGTTAAAAGTCTCAAACTTTCAAGATTAGCTCCCAACCCAGTTGTTCAGCCCAGAAACTTCCAGCTTCGCTTCACTTCTGAGATTCCGAAGATCAGCTTTCCACCTTGGTTTGTCGAAAACTAAAGTAGAAGATAAAATATTTTTTGTGATTTTAAGAAAGTTTATGCTAAAACACACTAAAATATTTTTGGTGAGTGTGTTAAAGGATCATATCAGCAGCTGACAAGTTACAAGTACCGTTGAGCTTAATTTCACACTAAGTATTAAACAATTCACCTAGATTGTCGATATACTGATCCTTTTAAAATTTCACATAGACTTCAACTTATTCAGGATACGATTAAGGTGTTTTAAGTACTTAACTTATACGCGTGTCCCACCTCAGAATATACTCTTGTATCCAGATTCCTATATTCAGTCTTACAGGTGAACGTACAATAATGATATTTGTAAAGGGTAGTGCGAGGCCATGAGAGCTCAGGTTAGAACTTCCGCTCAGACAAAGATATGATGGCTCGTCTTTCGGTGTGTCCCTCTTGGGGATCTTTTCTTCAATAGCACATGATTCTCATTTTGCAATGTTTATCATTTTTTATGCTGAGGGGAGGCTTTAAAGATTAAAGCTGTGTAGAGTATTATACGAGGACTAGGCTATTGCTTCCGTAAAATCAGAAGTCCTGGTATAATACCCCAGATATCATCAAGTACATAGACCTAGTATGTCAGAAATAGAAAATCTTTCAAACAAGATTTCAGGGGTTACCTATATATCCGAGAGATGTTCCCCACGAAATAAGCAAGTTGTGATTTTTATGTTTATATCCCGAAAAAAGTCTACTAAACGTGTAAAAACCTATCGGCATATCATTAGTGAGACCGTTTAATGCTTTTTTAAACATTACATTTCTTTAGCATACCGTAACTGTCTAGCTGATGTACTATCATTTCCTCTTTTTACACAAACTCTTTTTGGTTTTCTATTGTTTTGAATTTTGAAAATTTTTCTCATGTTTTTGTATTTTTTCATTTTTATTGTTTTTGTATTTTCTGAAATCTATCTCCCCCTAAATACGAAAACAACTAAAAAGTCGACAAACCAAAGCAGTCTGCTTTTCAACATCATCTGTTGTGGTTTTCTCATCAACGCGAAGTATTTCCTCCACCAACGACAAAAGCTTCATACCATTCAATTTTAATAGATACTGAAAACGTGATTTATCAAAAGCTTTGGTATATAAATCTGCCTTTTGTTCGTCGGTATGGATTTTGTCTATTCGAATCAACTTCTTCTCGAAACAATCGCAAATGAAATGATGTCGAATTTCTATATGTTTAGTTTTAGCGTGATGTACCGGATTTTTCGTTACGTTTATTACAGCCTCGTTATCAACAAATATAGGAGAGGTAAGAAATTACAAACCGTAATCTCGCATATGTTGCTGGATCCACAGAATCTACGAGCAGCAGCTGCTGGCTGACACGTACTCTGCTTCACAAGTCGAAAGAGCAACAGAGGTTTGCTTCTTACATTGCCACGTGACCAAGCGAGGTCCGAAGAATTGGCATCCTGCAATTGTTGATTTAGGGTTGAGCTTGCAGCAACCAATGTCCGAGTCTGAATATCCTTCGAGCTTGAAATCACCATCTTTGGGATACCACAACCCCAGGCTTGGGGTTCCTTTCAGGTAGCGCAGGATCCTTTTGACGATAGACATGTGCGAGGCTCTAGGACTCGACTGATATCGGGCTGCGAGGCATGTCGGGTACATGATGTCGGGTCTGGATGCTGTCAGGTACATCAGCAAACCAATCATTGAGCGGTACAGCATCTCGTCGACTTTCTCTCCGGTGAGATCAGGGTTGATACCGTGATTAGTTGCTAATGGGGTGGACATTGGAGTAGTCTCATACATCCCGAATTTTTCCAGAACGTCGTAGACGTACTTCGTTTGATGTATGAAAGTTCCCTCAGGCATCTGATCGACTTGTAGCCCTAGGAAGAACTTCATCTCACCCATTAACGACATCTCGAACTTCTGCGTCATCAATTTTTCGAAATCTTTGCAGAGTTCTTCGTTTGTTGACCCCGCGACTTCCTTAGTGAAGAGGGTAGCATCCACCTACCTCGCATAAAACCGTTGGAAAGCAAGTGTTGAGAGAGCGTCTCGTACCAGGCTCTCGGGGCCTGATGCAAACCATACAGCGCTTTGTCCAGAAGGTAGACCTTGTCTTTGTGGATCGGGTCAGTAAAGCCCGGTGGCTGACCGACATATACCTCCTCTTTCACCTTTCCGTAAAGGAACGCCGACTTGACATCTAACTGGTAAACTTTAAAACCTTTCCACGAAGTGAAAGCAAGAAATATTCTGATGGCCTCGAGTCGAGCAACCGGAGCGTAAACCTCTGTGAAGTCTATCCCCTCTTGCTGACTAAAGCCCTGAACAACGAGTCGAGCTTTGTTTCTGACTATTACTCCCCGATCGTCTCTCTTTCATTTGAACACCCACTTGGTGTTTATCTTTCTGTGTCTGTCGGGAAGATCGACAAGTTTCCATACTCCAAGTTTCTCAAATTGAGCAAGCTCCTCTTGCATCGCATTCACCCATGATTCTTCCGTCAGTGCTTCTTTATATGTTCGAGGTTCAATCTGTGAAATAAAGCAACTGAGTGAGAATTCAGTTTGTAATGGAGCAATTTTAGTATAAAAACATGTAAGGCCATGATCAATTTGGCTTCTTGTGCGAACTCCTGATTCTAATTCTCCTATAATCAGCTCCTCGGGGTGATAAGAAAGAGTCCTCGGTATAACTTCATCGGGAACGTTCACCTCGCCTTCCAAATTTGTGACATTCTGGTCCGTAACTTGTTCATCAATGTGGACTGTCTAGTCTGAAGATTGGATCTGCTCCCCCTCAGATTCTGAATCACCGCGATCAAAGGTCGGGCTAACTGAATCAAACTCTGAATCATCATCATTGACTGTCGTCTGATTTTCTGGAGCAGGTTCTTGTTCCGAAGTGTGAGTTTGCTGTATATCATTACTTTCTCCAGCATGACTGGGACCAGCTTCATTATCATTGGAAGTGTGTTGATGTTTAGAAGACCTTGCTGGCAATCTACCCTGGGATGCTTCATAAACCCGTAAAATGTCTAATTCATGAAAGTACTCTGGCTCTTCTAGTGAATCGAATGAATCCCATAAGAATCATAATTGAATCGCCAAGAGTCTATGGGCTTCTGTGAAGGCATTGTATAACCTTGACATTCAACGTGCTGTGCTTCGATGATCCTCCTGAGACTTGGAATGAAAACACGTCTAAGTGGACTAGAGTAGCCCACAAAAATTCCTTCCAAATTCTTTGAACCAAACTTTCCATCGGGATCTAGAACTGTGTAGGGAGACCCAAACGGTTCCAGATATTCAAGGTTAGGATTGCGATTGTTGATCAACTCGAAACACGTTTTATTATGTTTCTTCACAGTAAGTACCCGGTTGAGAGTATAGCAAGCGGCAGACACAACTTCTCCCCAAAAGTTGATGGGAAGCTTTGAATCAGCTAGCATCGTTCATGCTATTTCGATCAACGTCCGGTTCTTTCTTTTGGCAATTCCATTCTGCTGTGGAGTGTCTGGAGCGCTGAACTCTTGCAATATACCTTTCTCGTCGCAGAATTCTTCCATTTTGTTGTTTTTGAACTCCGTACCATTGTCACTTCTTAGTCTGTAGATGCGGGTCTGGTACAGGTTCTCTATCTTTCGGAACAACTTCAGCAAACTCTCAAATGTCTCATCTTTAGACTTCAGGAACATCACCCATGAAAATCTCAAAAAATCATCGGTAACCACCAGACAGTAAAGATCTCCAGTTATACTTTTGACATTCACAGGACCGAAGAGATCCATATGAAGTCTTTCAAGTGGCTTCGAGATTGAATTTTCCTTCTTTCTCGGATGGGATTTCTTATGTTGCTTTCCTTTCAGACAGCTAATACATTCTCCCCCCAGATGAAAATTCTTCAGATGAACACCTCTAACAAGATCATTGTGAACCAGGTGATTCATTTTTCGTAGGTGAATATGGCCCATTTTTCGATGCCATAGCACTGACTCCTTTTCAGTAGCTTTCGATACGAAACACTAAGGGTGACCCGTGGTAGTTGTAGCAACGCTCATGTCCAACACGTACAGATAGTTTACCCTTGGTGCTCGCATTATGATCCACTCCTCGGGGATAACAAACCACGACTTCAGAATCAGACACTCCTTATCAGTAAAATGTGTTGTATACATCCTGTCACAAATCTGAGAAATGCTGAGCAAGTTGTTCTCCAGCTCCAGTATGTAGTTAACTCTTTCGAATGTGATGACACCATTTGATAGCATTCCTTCCCCGATTATTCTACCACCTTGGTTTCCCTCGAAACCAACGTAACCACCATTGAAACTTCTAACATCGTACAAAAGGGTCTTCCGCCCTGTCATGTGCCGGGATGCTCCACTATCCATAATCCACTTCAAGATAGATCTCAGGAGGTCCTGCGCATTTTACATACAGTTTAGTTAGAAGTTGAAGCAACCCAAGCCTCCTTTGACTCGGGTAGCTTGACGTCAAGGTGAGTTGTCTTTGTGTATAGTGGTGGGAAGTTCTTATCATTCATTTTCAAACTCTCTTCGGTTACAATCTCAACCTCTTTATATAAAAAGAATTCATCCTCTTTAGGTTGATCAGATGATTGAACCTTCTTTGGAACGTACTTCTTCCCTGGTGGGGTCCAAGTTTGTTTCTCAAGCGTTATGTAATAATCCAAAGGTACATCCATCTTAACCTGTTCGGTTGAAGATGGTTGTTTTGACTGAACCTTTGGTTTTGCTTCATCAGATGTCTTGGCTTGTGTTTTTTACTTTGGCATCCATGTCTGTTGAGGAGAAGCAACCCGTTTGTAAAATTTATCATTTTTCTTTACCGGCTGTGATGTGATCGGTTGTTTAACAGCTTTAACTTCGGTTTTAACCTTTTTAGATTTCGAGATATTCTTCTCAACATTCATTGGTGCTTTACCTTTGACATCATTTTTCTTTTTCGGATTCTCAACAACCACAGACTTAGGTTTCAAATCGGTACACTTTCGTGCAATGTGACCAACTTGATTGCATTTGAAGCAAGTACGAGTGTCAACATCCCGACTCTTACCTTCGGTCTGCGGCTGTGAGGCCTTTTTAGCAAAGAATTCCTCATTGGTTTTTGAAAAGATTTTCGATTCTTGTTCAGAAATTGAGCTTGAGATTTTTACAAACGTTTTCTTTTGAATAAACTTTTGTTTCTGAAAATTCCTTTTCGGATAACTCTTACCCCCTGATATCGACCATATGTTTTGATTGTTTTTGTTAAACGTGGTGGCACAACTAGTTTCTTGTAGTAAGATTTATCACGTTAAAAAACCTCTTAGAACTCGTTAACCCCATAACCTCAGAAACATCGATCTCAACAAGTTTAAAAACCTTCTTCAGTTTATCCATGTTTCTATTTTCAATTGAAAACTCAGTATCCGAGTACAACTTATCCGAACCTTGCATCTTGTATATGACAAGACTCGGCTCATCACTTAAGTTGTCCTGGGATTTTGGTTTCGGGATGTAGTTGTTTAGAAACATTCTTCATCCTCAACTGTGGAATCACAGTCAGATTTTAGCACTTTATCAACAACATTTTTCACAACTTCAGATTGAATACTATCTTCATCAGACTGTGAAGTGAATGTGACATCAAGGTTTTCTGGAAGTTTTTCAACATCGGTTTTATCACTTGTTTCTAAATCGTTTACCAACCCAGATTGTTTCTTTGAAAAGTTGTTAAGCACAGGTGATGGAACTTGATGATAACCCACCCCTGTTCCATCTGGGTAAACATCCTCACCAGCTTTGTTCTTCCCGATTGGTTTGGGGACTATGTGTTGAAGAACAAAGCTAGCGGAGTTATAGTTGTTCAGCTTCAGATTTATTCTCTCATTTTCGATCTTAGCTTCTTGGAATTGAAGCTTGAGACTTGCAATCTCATCCAGTTGCTGGTTTATCAGTTTTTTCTTTCGCTTGAAGAACTCCTGATAAATGAGTGTTTTCTTTGTAAGTTTTACCTTTGCGTTCATCTGAATCTTTTACCGTTCTTTTTAACTTGTCAAAATTTTCTGAAATCTTTCTGTTTTCAAGAGTTAATTTTTCATTTTCTTTTTGAAAACGTTCAACATCACTTTTATCTTTTTCAATCTTTTCGGTTAATTCTTTGATTCTTTCATTTGAAGCTTCAGTTTATCTCGACCTAGAACTTCTCTATCGATTATACCAACTTTTTCAACTAGCTCCTGGATTCTCTTTTTTGAAAGATATGCATGTGTGTTGCAGACGTTGCACTCTTCCGTGCAACCTTTGCAAACACTTTCGGTTTTAGCACAATCAGCCTTACCTGATTCATTTTCCAAACCACTACTATTGACCTTTCCTGATGACTCAGAACTAGAGGCAGACTTGGAATCTACCTCAAGTGCTTTTGCCATTAGAACTTGGTCCGCCATCTTCGTCAGATTCTCGGCTGTCATCTCCTTTGTAGTGTCAATAATCCCTTCATCCACTTTCTTTGGTTCCAGGGACCTCAGATATCTTTCACGACTCTCTTGTATGAGCCTTTCTTTCTCGGCTCTATTTGCTGCGCCGATTTTGATTTGTTCTTCAACTGGCAGAATTGTTTTCATGATAGTTTCGACATCAATTGTTGACGGATCAACGCAGATGTTGCCTTTTGGATCTAAGTAACACTCACGATCTGGATCCCACCTTTTTGCCTATTTCGCTTCTTTGTAGGAGACTTTTGTGGTTTGTGAAAACCACACATTTCGTGCCATAGAGATAGTGTCTCCAGATTTTAAGAGCAAAAACCACAGCACCCAACTCAAGATCATGACTCGTGTAGTTTTTCTCATGAACCTTAAGTTGTCTTGACGCATAAGCTATAATTTTACCTCGTTGCATGAGAACACAACCAAGGGCTAGATTCGACGCGTCACAATAGACAACGAAATCATTATTTCCCTCGGGCAAAGATAAAACAGGAGCATCACATAGTTTTTGTTTCAGCGTATGAAACGCTTCTTCTTGTTTGGGTCCCTACTCAAAAGGCTTATTCTTCTGAGTCAAAGCAGTGAGTGGAACCACAATCTTTGAGAAGTTCGAAATAAATCGTCGATAGTAACCAGCAAGACCAAGAAAAGAACGAACTTCTGTAGGTGTCGTAGGTGTATTCCAGTCCTTAATTGCAGCAATTTTGGAAGGATCCACATGAAAACCCTGCTCGTTAGCAATATGACCCAAAAATTGAACTTCTTTGAGCCAGAATTCACACTTGGAGAATTTAGCAAAAAGTTGTTCCTTCTTTAGGAGTTCCAGTGTCAAACGAAGGTGTTGTTCGTGATCGGCTTGAGACTTCGAATAAATGAGAATATCATCGATAAACACAATGATGAACTTGTCTAAATAAGGTTTACAAACCCTATTCATTAAGTCCATGAAGATAGCTGGGGCATTCGTCAAACCAAAAGGCATAACAGTGAACTCGTAGTGACCATATCTCGTGCGGAATGCAGTTTTGGGAATATCTTCTTCGAGTACACAAAGCTGATGATACCCAGAACGCAAATCGATCTTGGAAAAACATGTAGCACCTTGCAGCTGATCGAAGAGATCATCGATTCGTGGTAGGGTATATCGATTCTTAATGGTAAGCTTATTAAGCTCACGATAATCGATACACATTTGAAAATATTTCTTTTTCACAAACAAAACGGGAGCACCCCAAGATGAAAAGCTCGGACGGATGAATCCTTTATCAGATAACTCTTGAAGCTGTTTCGATAACTCTTGCATCTCAGACGGTGCAAGACGATAAGGTGCTTTCGCAATCGGGTTGGCATTAGGTACAAGATCAATATGAAATTCGACTTGACGAACTGGAGGCAAACCAGGCAGTTCATCAGGAAACACCTCTGGATAATCTCAAACAATTAAAATATCTTGAATACACTTGTTCTTGCCTTTCTCCTTTGGGCTTTCGTACACGACATGAGTTTTAAACCAACTGACGGTTTCTCGCCATGAATCTCTAGGACTTCACCAGACGAAAAAGGAATACGAAAAATTTTGTCGAAACAAACCACCTCAGCATGATGTTTAGTTAACCAATATATCCCCATGATAATATCGACACTTCGAAGTTGCATTGGTATGAGGTCAATAGGAAAAAGATGGTTATCGAGGTTCAATTGACAATCGCGAATAACAGAATCGAGTACAAGAGGTTTACCAGTAGCAACTTCGACAGATAAGGGTTTCCTCAGTTTAGTTCTAGGTATCGCAAGCAAAGGCTCAAATGATAATGAAACAAAACTTCTATCGGCACCAGAATCGAAAAGAACAGATGCAGGTTGATGGTTAACAAGGAACGTACCATTAACAACCTCATTGTCAGCCCTCGCCTCGTTTGCATTCAAGTTGTACGCTCTCTCACGAGCGGGATTCACATTAGCATTGACATTCGGATTTGCATTCGCGTTCACCAACCTTGGGCAGTTGTTGCGGAAATGACCCATTTCACCGCAGTTGTAACACGAACCAGGTGGGAATCTAGCAGCATTCCCTTGAACTGGAGCTTGATTCTGACCCAAATGACAAATGTTGGCCAGATGCCCAAGTTTACCACACGTAGTGCATTGTTTACAAGCCTGCTGGGTCGCATGATAACCATTGCACCTATTATAGTGAGGTGCAGTACCAACATATTGCTTCTTTACAGGAGGTTGTGTTGGTGGGTTCTGAGCATTCTGTACAGTGACTGCAAAGTTCTGGGAAGCCTTGCGCTTCGTCGACCTCCTAGAAGACTCACCTTTCTTACCCTTGCCCTTTCCTTTGTCTTGTGTGGCATCAGCTGACTTCTTTTTGTCACCCTTGCGGGCCAGTTTACCTTTTCTGACTTGTGACTCGGTCAGAGTAGCAGCCAATTCAATCACATGATGCACAGTGGTAGGATTACTACCAGTGACAATGTCTTGTACATAATCGGGCGAACCATCGATATACCTCTCAATCGCTTTTTCCAAAGGGGTAACCATAGTAGGACACAACAAACTGAGCTCCTCATAACGATCCATATACGCACGGTGTTCTCTCCCATCTTATTTCAAATCGTCAAATTCTCATTCCAAAGCTCAAATCTCGTAACGGGGACAGAACTCTTTCATCATGAGAACTCGAAGCTCTTCCCATGTTTGTGCCATCGCCACATCGGCACCACTATCACGCATCACACCGTTCCACCATGTAAGAGCACGTTTCTCGAACACACTTGACGCAAACTCAACCTTACACTCATTCGGACAATGAACATGTCTGAAGGTGCTTTCCAAACTCCTTAACCATTGTAGGAGCGCAGTTGCTCCTTGAGACCCAGAAAACTTCAATGGTTTAGCCGAATTAAACGTTTTGAAACTACACTGAGCATTGTTGTTGTTATTTTTGTTCACTTGATTGATCTGAGTTACTAGGTTCAGAAGCACAGCTGCGATTTGCTGAGCGACAAGGGCTGCGATTGCAGCATCCTGTTCGGGATCGCGTCTAGGTGGCATATTCTAAAAAGAACAAGGAAACATGAGAAACGAGTGAGATCGACAATTGGATAAACAAAATAGGTACTGAAAACATTGACAAAAACACAAGGAAGGCGATCATTCGTTCATTACCTCGAACAAACAAATGATACACAGTGACAAATCAAAGTAAATGGGTCAAAATAGTGTATCGCGAAGACATGCTTTAGCCTATAAGTGGACACTCACCCCAAGAGTTCCCAGGTAAGAGTGACTGGTCCGATTATGTGGATTTGTACGAACACTCTAGCCTTAGACAGAAAACTCAGGATACAGGTGCCCACCCTTCCAGATTGCACGTGTTCACATTATAATACCCAAACTTTGACGAGATTTTGAAAATTTCGAAGGTTCAAAACCTTATAATCAATCATCCAAGAATAGATGATTAATTTTCAAATCGGATTTGTTATTGTGTTCTCGTTTTGGTTATCACCTAAAGACAGGTGACGGTATTGGTTTTTTTTTTGTTTTTAAATCTAAACGCAAGAAACTCGTGTTAGGATCCTAGAAAAGTTATAGTCTAGGTCAAAGCATTACTAATAACCTAATTCCCTATAACCATTGGCTCTGATACCAACTCTTCTGTCACACCCCGACCGCGTTAAAACAACGAAACCGTGGCGTCCAGTCCTAAGTGAGCACTAAGGCCTCATTTGTCTTAAAGTTAAACAAACAAGTCAAACATCGTCTTAAAGTTAAACAAACAAGTTAAACATCGTCTATCATTTGTTATTTAGTCACTAAGGCCTCGTCCAGTCCTAAGTGAGCACGCATCCTACTTGTAATCAACATCATTCAACACCACCTGAAACATATGTAAAAATAAAGTCAGCAAAGAAATGCCTGCGAGCACATAGGTTTTGTGTGAGTGTCAGATTCATGGCTCGTTTACTTGTTGAAATAACTCGTACAACCTCGTTAATCGATATTGGAAAACCTTGTTTTGTAAAACATTTGTATTGTAAAATGAATAACCAAGTCAAAATAGATTGATTATAGTTTATAAAATCTCGATGCCATGAATCTTAGCTCAAAACATTTGTTTATGTAAACCCAAATCGTAAATCGTTCTCGTAATAAAACTCGTATGGTTTATATCGTTTAGCAAACATCATTGAGTGTCTCGTTTGAAAATCGTTCGTCCAAGTGAACTAAATAACGCCACGGAATGTAACATGATAGAAGCACTTATATATAAGAAGTACCAGCGGCGTATCTACCATGCTTTTATCACATTACACCTTTCCCGTTATCTAAACACTAACCAAAAACCAATCGTTCGTTCAATTCGTTTAACTCGTTCAAATCGTTTAAATCGTTCAATCGTTTCAATCGTTCAATATCGTTCAATATCGTTCAATCGTTCAAAATCGTTCTCGTTTTATTTGTGAAAAATACTTTTGGTCATCTCGTTTATAACATTCAAACCTTCGCAACTCATCCATCGTTCAACTCGTATTAACAAACCACCAAATGGTAGGTTAACAATCATCAGGTTTAGTCGTTACCCACATAACCCCCATACATAACCATGGGTGCAGTCTAATAACGGGATTTGTCAGATCCTTTGGTACCATAACCTAATACTGGTTGGCGTGATCAACGTTAATGAATGTCATTCGTTATGTAAATACGTCCAACAAATTCGTTCACATTATCGAAATCGTTTTTGTTTAATATAAACCATTGTATTCGTTTTTGAAATCATCGTTAAAACCTCGAAATCGTTTAACATATATGAATCACCCCAAAACAATTGAAAATAGTAAAATAGGGGAACTATGTACTCACATTGAAGTGCAAAGTATCCTTGATCAAAGTGAACTAGCAAAGCTCGAGTAAACCAAGGAGATCAAATAACACCTAGTAATCGGATCGCTAGTTAATAAATCGACACCTAAATCAGAAGATCGGGTAGAATGAGGTCTTGTAAACCAAATGAGTATTGGAACTCATGTGATATGGTTTAACAAAGCCTGCATTCTAAATCAGAACCTATCCTAAGTGCTTACGACCCGTTATGACCCATTAAGGTAGCTTACGCCACTTTAACGCGTCGTTCACGCAAATGCGCGTTCGAGACGCCTAATTAGTCCTATGACAAGTATTATACGCCCTAACATGTTTAAATATGTTGCATAATCAGTTTAGGTGACAAAAGTTAAGTTACATATGCTTAAAATCCAATTATGCATGAAAAGGGCATTTTGGTCATTTTCCTAAGGCATATAAACTACCTATCATACAACTAACTAAACTAAGTGACCATAATGTATAACCTTGGAAGGTTATTCCCTATACAATTATGGTAACAAATATGCTTGGTCGGATCCTAAAGCTCGACCAAACGGGTCGGGTTCGAAAGTCTAAGCAGTTGTTAAGACCGCTTATCTTACGACCCTATACAAGCACTAGACTAAAAGTGACGAGTGAAACATGTTAAAACATGTTTAACTAAGTTAAAAAACAGGTTTTGATATTAAAACGAAGTGTTTTGATACCTGAAAATAGCTTCGATGCAAAATACGCATAAACACGTATTTTGACCGAAACTTTGACTCGTCACTTCGACTAATAGACGTGGTAATTAGTAGGTATAGTCACAAGGGACTATAACCATCGTGATTACGCTCACGTTGCAAAGTTCAAATGAACTTTGTGTTGACCAAATCGTGGTCAAAGCAGAAAGTCAAACACTGTTTGACTTTCATGCTTGAAAAACATAAAAAGCATGAAAGCAGCTTACAAAAGGTCCAAGGAATGAAGGTTTGATCTCAAAATACTCAGGTATGAAGCTTCACAAAGGAGAGCTTCAACTTAGAGCCGAAATGAGATCAAGTGTGAAGAATGAATGAAGAACCCATTGCTATTTATAGGAAGATTGGATCATCAAGATCATTCCAAGTGTTAGGAAGGTGTAATCTTGACCCTACACTTGTGCACATGGTATTACAATACAATGGAAGTCGAAAACCAGCTCCAGGTATTGAGAATTTTACACAAAAGACCCTGGAAATCAAGCCATATGCTGAAACTTAGTTGCTGATTTTTGGTCCCTGTCACGTGGTGTCGCAACCCCCGATTCCTGATACCCGGGAACGGGCGGCCGCGATCCAGTTTCGGTGGTATCGTGGTATTTGTCTAATTTGGCAGCGGAAATTTTCATCAGAACCGTAGTTAGGAAATGTCTATCAGAGTAAAACCACCTCGTTTAATATTAATAATCACATGGGTAAAACCCAAGTTTCTTATTACAATTCATTCATAGGGATAAACCCTATTTTATTGAATTTTAAAACATCGTTTATTTGGTAACTTTTATAGCCACATTTTCTCAAGTCTTCAGTGCTCTCCAGCTGGCTTTTTACTAAATTGGCTGTCACATTGGGTTACCTGAAACGCGTTTTAAAAACATTTGTCAGTGGGAAATACTGGTGAGTGAATCCCAGTTTAATCAAGTTTAAATAAAAATTCACAGTGAACAGTATTGAGAGCGATCACATTGTTTATTTCTACACAATTACTCCATTTAGTACTGTCAATCCACTGACTTGTGGGTCATATTACACATTGGCTAACTCATTGTCCAATGGTAACGTACTGTCATCCTCGACTTACTACTCACAGTGTAGTAAATTTTGTATACAAAACCCCAACATATCGGCAGTAATTGAAGAACTACAAAGACTCAATCACTGCTAAATTTCATTGTAAAATAGTTAAGGTTTTGTAAAAACTGTTAACAAAAAGGAGATTACTCACATTGCTATCTTAGACTTCGCGTAAGGGTTTCCTGGGAATAATCTATAATTTATACAAATGTACATAGGTTAGTATCATACCCCTTTGAAATTATTAATGATACCCTCCCCGAGACGGCATTCCAACAACTACGTCGGGCAGAACCACGACAGTTGTTACGGAACCCTAAATCAAACGGGCAGCGTAACTATTACGAAACTGGGGTTATAATACTTACAACGGAGCAGAACCTTGCTAAATAGGGGGTATTCTACTTGAAAATTATGCCTACTATCAGAGATTTCGAGATTGAGAAACAGAAATGAACGAGTTGAAATGAAATCCCGAGGCCTTCTTATATAGGGCTGAAATTTGGTCCTCACGCGGCCCGCGTAAAGAACAGACAGGGCTTATGCGGCCCGCGTAGTAGCCCGGGTAGGGTTTAGGTGATCGGGGTCATCGCCTAGCTTCGCCACGATGTCGACACGTGTCAGCCTCTGGTGTTGTCGTGTTATCGATCTCTCGTGGCCCGCGTTAACTTAAACGAGGTCTTACGCGGCCCGCTTGAACTAAAGAAATCAACGATATCAGGTTTCAACCCTGATACCGCCCGCGTAAAGTTGGGGTGGGATCCTACGCGGCCCGCCTCAACTTATAAATTTTGTTTTTAATTTATTTTTAAATACTATAACGTATTTCGGGCTCGGTTTTCATATACAGGGTGTATTTAAAGACATATAAGGGTATTTTAAGATATAATAGAGTGTCGGAAATATTATGAGAATGTCAGTTTTACCGAGGGTTGTTACATTCTCCCCACCTTGTTTTAGAGCTCGTCCTCGAGATCTACTGAAACAAGTGCGGATATTTCTTTTGCATTTCTGATTCAAGTTCCCATGTGTACTCAGATCCTCTTTTGGAGTCCCACTTCACTTTGACTAGAACTAGTCTTTTATGTTTGAGATTCTTGACTTTTCTGTCTTCAATCTGTAGAGGCCTTTCTACAAACTTGAGTTGTTCATTTACCTCTATATCCTTAGGAGGTACTATTAGTGATTTATCAGCTAAACACTTTTTGAGATTTGATACATGAAATACATCATGTATTCCTGCCATTTCCTCTGACAGTTGTAGCTGATAGGCTACAGGTCCTATTCTTCTAATAATCTCAAAAGGTCCAATATACTTGGGACTTAGCTTTCCCCTTTTGATGAATCTTACCACTCCTTTCCAAGGAGAGACTTTCAATAATATTTTATCTCCTACTTGAAATTCCAATGGCTTGCGTCGGTTATCAGCATAGCTCTTTTGTCAACCACGTGCTGCTTTCAGTCGTTCCTTGACTTGAATAATCTTATCGGTTGTTTCTTGTACTATCTCAGGTCCAGATAGTTGCTTTTCCCCAATTTCTGCCCAACAGACTGGGGTTCAGCACTTTCGACCATACAGTGCTTCGAATGGTGCAGCATTGATACTTGTGTGATAACTATTATTATAAGAAAATTCTATTAAAGGTAAGTGATCGTCCCAATTACCTCCAAAATAAATTACACAAGCTCTAAGCATGTCTTCCATTGTCTTAATTGTCCTTTCGCTTTGTCCGTCCGTTTGAGGATGATAAGCTGTACTTAGTTTTAATTTAGTTCCCATTGCCTTTTGGAAACTTGACCAAAAATGAGAGGTAAATCGGCTATCCCTATCAGAAACAATTGATAACGGTATTCCATGTAAAGAAACGATTTCTTTTACATACAATTTAGCTAATTGTTCCATACTAAAAGTTTCTTTCATTGGTAGAAAATGAGCTGACTTGGTTAACCTATCTACAATCACCCAGATTGTATCATTTCCTTTCTTTGTTTTGGGTAATTTAGTAACAAAATCCATTGTTATTAATTCCCACTTCCACACTGGCATTTCTAATTGTTGTAGAAATCCTGAGGGTTTCTGGTGTTCAGCTTTAACTTGTGAGCAAGTTAAACATTTAGAAACATAGGCTGCTATGTCCTTTTTCATTCCTATCCACCAGAAATTTTTCCTTAAATCCTAGTACATTTTATCACTTCCTGGATGCATCGTATATTTAGACTTATGGGCCTCTTCTAAAATACGATGACGTAGGTTTCCTAATTTAGGTATCCACATTCTCTTTTCATGGAATCTCCAAATTCCATCTGTTCCTTGTTTTAATTCTTTTAGCATACCTTTTAATTTTTCAGAATCATCCTTGATTACTGATTCTTGTGCTTATCTTATTTGATCATTTAAATCTACTTGCAGATTTAATTTAAGAGAACGTACCCTTTTTGGTTTTTCATGATACTTTCGGCTTAAAGCATCTGCCACTACATTTGCTTTTCCTTCATGATACTGGATATTACAGTCATAATCACTAAGCAATTCCATCCAGCGTCTTTGTCTCATATTCAATTCCTTTTGCCCAAAAACATACCTTAAACTTTTGTGATCAGTGAATATGGTAAACTTACTAACATAAAGGTAATGTCTCCAAATCTTAAGGGCAAAAATTATAGCTCCTAATTCTAAATCATGGGTTGAATAATTCTCTTCATGATTCTTAAGTTGTCTAGATGCGTAGGCTATAACCTTCTGACGTTGCATTAATACACATCCATAACCTAACTTAGAAGCGTCACAATAGACTACAAAGTCTTCAGCTCCTTCTGGTAATGCTAATATGGGTGTATGGGTTAATCTTTGCTTAAGGATTCTAAAAGCTTCTTCTTGTTGTAATCCCCATTCAAACTTAACGGATTTACAGGTTAATTTAGTTAAAGGAATGGCTATTCTAGAGAAATCTTTAATAAATATTCTATAATAACCAGCCAATCCTAAGAAACTTCTAACCTCGGTTGGTGACTCAGGGGTTTTCCATTTGGTAATCGCCTCGATTTTTGTGGGATCCACATGGATTCCTTCATGGTTTGCTAAATGTCTAAGGAATTGTACATGTTCTAACCAAAATTCGCACTTTGAAAACTTAGCATAGAGCTTTTCCTTTCGTAGTAAACTCAAAAGTGCGTGCAAATGTTTTGCATGATCTTCTTTACTCTTAGAGTAAATTAGAATATCATCTATAAATACAATTATGAATTTATCCAAATATGGCTTACATATTCGGTTCATCATGTCCATAAATGCAGCTGGGGCATTGGTTAAACCAAATGGCATGATAGTAAATTCATAATGACCATACCTTGTTCTGAATGCGGTTTTAGGAATGTCCTCTTCCTGTACCTTTAACTGATGATATCCTGACCTTAAATCGATTTTTGAGAAAAATCGAGCTCCTTGCAGTTGATCAAACAGATCATCGATTCTCGGTAATGGGTACCGATTCTTAATCGTAACCTTGTTTAATTCACGGTAATCGATGCACATACGCATCGATCCGTCCTTCTTTTTAACAAATAAGATGGGTGCTCCCCATGGCGATGAGCTTGGCTATATAAATCCTTTCTCTAACAATTCATCTAATTGTTTCTTCAGCTCTTGTATTTCGGCGGGTGCCAAACGATAAGGTGCTTTGGCCATTGGTGTTGTTCCTGACAGTAGATGGATTCTGAATTCAACTTCTCTGTCTGGCGGTAGTCCTGGTAATTCTTCTGGAAAGACATCTGAAAACTGAGACACTACTGGAATGTCCTTTAGTTCTTTTCCTTTACTGTTAGTGATTATAGAAATCAAATACACTATAGAACCTTTTCTTATAGAACTTGCAGTTTTCATCACAGAGATGAATTTTGTGGATTTAGATGGCTTATTTCCTTTAATTGTGATCATTTTACCTTTTGGTGAATTTACTTGAATTGACTTTTGATCACATAAAATACTGGCTTTATTGGCTATCAACCAATCCATTCCTAAAACAACATCAAATCCTGCCAGATTCATGGGATATAGATTTGCTATAAATTTCTGATTTAACATTTCTATTCTTGCTCCCTGCAAGATTTCAGAAATCCTAACAGTTTCTCCATTAGCTGTCTCTACTAAGCATTCTAGTGGTAGTTTAGTAAATGATTGATTTAGAGATTTGCAAAATGATGTATTAATAAAACTTTGGTTTGCACCAGAGTCAAATAATACTTTAGCAAAGACATCATTAACTAAAAACGTACCAGCTATGACATCTGGAATCATCTTGGCTTCATCTGCAGTCAGAACAATTGTTCTAGCATTTTTGGTATTCTTGTTGTTTGTAGCTGGAGCTAATTTTGGACAGTTTGGCCTGATATGACCTTTTTCTCCACAGTTGTAGCATAATCCATTACTGGATTTCTTCCTGCAATTTTCTTCCTTGTGTCCTGGCATTTTGCAATAATTGCAGAGAGTGGAGCATTTTCCCGAATGCTTTTTCTTGCAGACCTTGTAGTATGGTGCAAAGGTAGAACCCATATTCCTACGATTATAATTTCCAGAACGGAATTCTTGAGTAAGTCTTTGGGTTAGGTTCCTCCTTTGATCTTCTTCTCTAGTACGGATTAATTCATCTGTCAAGGTATTGGCTAGTTCTACAGTTTCTTCTATAGTTTGAGGTCTAGCTGCCTTGACTACATGTCTAATCTCTCCAATTAATCCCTAGATATAACGGGAGATTAGTACTGGTTCTGGTGAAGTAAGGGTTGGCACTATCCTAGCATATTCGAAGAATAACTTAGTGTACCCCTTACTATCCACACCAGTCATCCTAAGGTTTAGGAATTTGTCTGCTATCTGTTCCTTTTCATTAGGAGGACAGAATTTCCTTTCTACCATATTCCTAAATTCTTCCCAATCCATACTATAAACCCTATCACTTCCTCTAGACTGAAGGATAGTGTTCCACCATTCTAAGGCTGAATTCTTGAATAGATTGGAAGCAAACATGATTGTGTCTTCTTCCGCACATTTACTTATTTTCAGAACAGCCTCAGTCTTTTCTATCCAGCGTAGGGCTGCAATAGGTTCTTCATTGCCTGAAAATTCTATTGGTTTACAGGACCAGAATTCTTTGTAAGAACAACCATGAGGCATGGTTCTTCTTCTTTTGGGGATGGGCATTTGAAGTACAGGGCCATTGTTCACACTGTTTTCCGGTTCAATTGGTCGCTTACTGCTATGTTTACTTTTATTATTCGCTTCTTGAATAGTTTGAATAATAAATGGCATGGCATCTATGATTCCTTGTGCCACTATATGTTGAATGGCACTATTATCCATTTGGTTTTCGTTGTTATGGATGCTTAGATTCTTGTTAACCACGTTAATGTTACTCTGGTTATCGTTATTCAGATTTTCTTGATTTCCTTCATCGGTCATCTGAATTTTAAACATTTATCCCATATTAATATCACAAGATAATAAGTAATATAGTTAATCACATGGCACGCAATCTAGCCAAAAACGTAGATCATTGCTACTTACTCTATTTCCATATACTATGCGTCTATTACACACTAGTACTGAATTAAACTTACAATACCAATAGAAACAGAATCACACTAATAGTAATATGCATCCGTACACACATATTTTATTTTATTTATTACTATTATTATTATTACTATCGTTTCACCATCTTATTCAAGGATATGGATTCATCCAGAAATCCATATTGCGCTCGTCGTATTTCCATACGAGACGCTCTCCCACCTGACGCATTCTCTCACTGCTTTCTAAAATTTCCTCCCCGAAAGTCCTAAGTTCTTGGACATTTTCTGCACTCATTGGGGGTGCAGGTTCTAAGACTGGGTTTGGAATCTGGGGTGCGGGTTCCTGATATGGGGGTAAAAGTGCCTGAAATCGGTAAGGATCTTCTAAGATTTCCCTGATGTAGTTATCATGGTAATAGGGATCTAAAGGGTCCATACCTGAATAGGCTCCTATAGGTGTGTCTTCAGGGATAGAGTAACGTTGCACAAAGTCCCTATTATCGTCCCACCAAGGGTCATAATTTGGGTCTAGAGGGTTTGGTGCAGGTACCCTAGGGATTTCTTCTGGGTTAAAGTCATGCATCTCCACCTGGTTTTCAGGGTTTTCTATCTCCATGGGTTGTTCTGGGATTTGGGGTTGTGGGGCTACTAATTGTTCCAGACTTGGGTCAGCAGTAGTTGTAGCTAGGATATGGAAATTAGTTAGGCTCCTATTAAGCATATCCTGTGTATGGGCATCTGTCTTTCGCTTAGCGGCTGCTAAAACTCTTTGCTGTTGCAATTTTCGCATTCTTTTCCTACGAGCAAAAGCTTCCTTACTGAACCATCCTCTCCTTTTGTGAGGGAATGGCTCTTCCGATTGAGCTTTAAAGGCAAACATTCCTTCTTCCTGATCAGCAGTATACCCAGAGAGGGCAGGCTGTGAAGAGGTACCTTCACTCCTAGGTGATTCAGACAACTGACGATTCATGTCTGAGGGTCCTTGATCACTCATACTGTAAACTAACAAATAGTCAAATAACACATAACAAATAATTACAGTTATGCACGTATTTCCGTAAATTATTTCCTAACACAAAATTTAGAATTTTAAGTGCCAGCAGAACACTTCTTTGGCTCAGACTAGTGGCTAGGCTCTGATACCACCTTCTGTCGCAACCCCCGATCCCTGATACCCGGGAACGGGCGGCCGCGATCCAGTTTCGGTGGTATCGTGGTATTTGTCTAATTTGGCAGCGGAAATTTTCATCAGAACCGTAGTTAGGAAATGTTTATCAGAGTAAAACCACCTCATTTAATATTAATAATCACATGGGTAAAACCCAAGTTTCTTATTACAATACATTCATAGGGATAAACCCTATTTTATTGAATTTTAAAACATCGTTTATTTGGTAACTTTTATAGCCACATTTTCCCAAGCCTTCAGTGCTCTCCAGCTGGCGTTTTACTAAATTGGCTGTCACATTGGGTTACCTGAAACGTGTTTTAAAAACATTTGTCAGTGGGAAATACTGGTGAGTGAATCCCAGTTTAATCAAGTTTAAATAAAAAGTCACAGTGAAAAGTATTGAGAGCGATCACATTGTTTATTTCTACACAATTACTCCATTTAGTACTGTCAATCCACTGACTTGTGGGTCATATTACACATTGGCTAACTCATTGTCCAATGGTAACGTACTGTCATCCTCGACTTACTACTCACAGTGTAGTAAATTTTGTATACAAAACCCCAACATAGCGGCAGTAATTGAAGAACTACAAAGACTCAATCACTGCTAAATTTCATTGTAAAATAGTTAAGGTTTTCTAAAAACTGTTAACAAAAAGGAGATTACTCACATTGCTATCTTAGACTTCGCGTAAGGGTTTCCTGGGAATAATCTATAAGTTATACAAATGTACATAGGTTAGTATCATACCCCTTTGAAATTATTAATGATACCCTCCCCGAGATGGCATTCCAACAACTACGTCGGGCAGAACCACGACAGTTGTTACGGAACCCTAAATCAATCGGGCAGCGTAACTATTACGAAACTGGGGTTATAATACTTACAACGGAGCAGAACCTTGCTAATTAGGGGGTATTCTACTTGAAAATTATGCCTACTATCAGAGATTTCGAGATTGAGAAACAGAAATGAACGAGTTGAAATGAAATCCCGAGGCCTTCTTATATAGGGCTGAAATTTGGTCCTCACGCGGCCCGCGTAAAGAACAAACAGGGCTTACGCGGCCCGCGTAGTAGCCCGGGTAGGGTTTAGGTGATCAGGGTCATCGCCTAGCTTCGCCACGATGTCGACACGTGTCAGCCTCTGGTGTTGCCGTGTTATCGATCTCTCGCGGCCCACGTTAACTTAAACGGGGTCTTACGCGGCCCGCTTGAACTAAAGAAATCAACGATATCAGGTTTCAACCCTGATACCGCCCACGTAAAGTTGGGGTGGGATCCTACGCGGCCCGCCTCAACTTATAAATTTTGTTTTTAATTTATTTTTAAATACTATAACGTATTTCGGGCTCGGTTTTCTTATACAGGGTGTATTTAAAGACATATAAGGGTATTATAAGATATAATAGAGTGTCGGAAATATTATGAGAGTGTCGGTTTTACCAAGGGTTGTTACATGTGGCGCACCAGGTATCACCTGGGCTGGCGCGTGGCTCGGGGGAGGTCAGTTCTAAGTTTCAGTTTTTGGCGAAACAGGTCCCTGCTTGCTAAAAACTTGATTTTTGGCAAGTTTAAGCCCCGTTAACCCCATTCCAAGGCTCTAAAATGAAGTTAAAGTATAGGGAACTTAAAATATGCTCAAAAACATCTCGTATGTCGGTTCGTTTGGTCGTACAGTTGCGTTATTCGGATAATTACGACGAAAACTCGAACGGACGCAAAAACGATCCAAATGTCACGACGAATGGTATTTTTGTACTCCAATCATTAAAATAAAATATTTTAATGATTACAAAAATTTTTGGATGTCCGGATATATTCAGAACGTAAGATATGCGCGAAAATGCAAACTTATGCACTTTTTTACGCTTTTAGTCCCTGTTTGATCAAAAAGTTTTATTTTCACATACCGAACCCCTAAAAGCCTATTTCTAAGCTATGTAAAGGATATTTAGGGTATGTTTAACTTATGATCATGTTCCGGAATGTTCGTTACCATACGAATCGGCATAGTTTCGCAGTTTGACATAAAAAGTCCCTGCGATCGAATAAACTTGTTTTCGACACACCAAACCATCCAAAACTTATTTCTAAGTTATGTAAAGGTTATTTAAGGTATGTTAAGCCTATATCACTGTTCCGGAGTGTTTGTCGCATTAAACTGATTACGTTTACGCATCAGTTTGCGTATAACTTTCCAAAAAGCGATTTAAAGCTTGAAATCGAACTTGAATCAAATCGTAAAATTGTCAAACAAAAAATACACACATATTAACACCAAAACACATCGTTTTATTGATAATTGATATTGTTTTACATTGTACATCATTTACAAAGTACAGTTGTCACAAGAGCACATCTGATACGCAAGAGATCGCTCAAAATATAGAAGTTGAAGCTTATGGTCCTAGTGGAGGTGTTGAAGTTGAAGACAGTGAAGATATAGATAGATACATTGATATTAGTTTGACAAAGAAGGCACCAACCACTGGTAATCCTCGAGCTAAGTTTGAAAAGAAGAACAAAAGGAAGAAGAAAGGTAGTGATGATGATGATGCAACATACGTACCTTTAGATCTTGAAGTTCAAAAACGTGGAAAGAGGAAGAAAAGTAGCGCTGTTACAACAAATAAGAAAACTGAATCACCACTGTCGAAAAAATCATGAAAGAGTATAGACACGTCTGTCAAAGATTAATCTGCTAGTGCTACAAATGTTGAAGCTGAAACTGAAGATGAGCCGGTGATATGTATTCAAACACCACCTGCTACCACACAACAAGAGCCTTCGACACCTGTGTAACCCATAATGTCTCAACAGTATTCAACTCCGGAGCAACCAACTGTGCCTCAGCAACGACCACAATCAGCTCCAAGATCTCATCTGACTCTAAGAAAACAACAATAACAACAACAATAACAACAAACAGGTCCTTTTAATGACAGATATTTTGATGATATTCCAGGTTTTGATGATGGTTTAGATCTAAATTTTCTTGATGAGAAGAAGTTTAAGAGT
>JARYGA010048556.1:0-25085 GCA_030545235.1 Helianthus tuberosus | reverse complement strand
TACAGAATTAAAAACTATACAACATATTATGGGTGAGTTCGTCATTTTACATAACAACGATACAAAATGCGGAAGCTTATTTCTTGATCGTGTTCGGTTCTTCGTTGTGCTTGATCGTCCTCCGGTGCTAAAATTATACCTGAAACTCATAAAACATGAGTTGGATTAGTCATACGTAACTTAAAACGTATTTAAACGAGTCCGGGAAGCAAAAGTGATTAAAATAAAAAAATTTCGCCAAAACAGGGTTTTTCGCACCACGCGAAGGAACCCAGTTGCTCCCTCACGCCACGCGAGGGAGAGCGTTTTCCAGCAGGTCTGCAGCTCAGTTCAGCTATGCCAGTTTTTACGGAAACGGCCATAACTTCTTCGTTATTGATCCGTTTTACCCGATTCTTTTTCCTACGCGTCCGTAATTTAATCCTCCATCTTATGGAGTTAAAATCCTACATCCAACATAAGAAATTTTGAGACTTCTAAGCCTTCGACTCATTACTTTTTTACCGAATTTTAACCCGTTTATGCATTTTATCAAACAAACGTATTTGTTTGATTCCTATATCACATACACTTCTTAAAATTAATGTTACCTACCATATTAGGTTCTAATCATAGGTTTATTACACAATTTAAACCCATTCTCGCTCGTATGCTTATTTTGACCCGTTAAGGGTATTTAAGCACCTTAAAGCTTGAAATCGCTTTCATTCATTTCTAGCATCTTATTTCTACATTTCTTATCAAGTAATCTTCCACTACAACTATAAGTGTGTTGGATCTAATGTGGATATCTATATGTTCCGAGTTTTACCACTCGGATTATTATTTTACGGCAAGACTCAAATAGAGCCATTTGACTAACGTATTACATCTTTCAACTTCTACACTTATTCTAAGTATTTATCTAATCATGAAACTCGTTTCCAAACAACCTTTAAGGGTTGTTTGTTCAATTTAGCCTACAAGGGCGTTTTGGTCAATTTTGATCCTTCTTTTACGACAAAGGACTTTCAGATACTTGTTTGACCCAAAATTTCCGGTCTTTTAACTATGACCTTGTTTAGAAACCATTATGTTTCTAAAACACTACATTTATGACTTGAATTATTCGGTTTATCTTTAAGATAACCAAATATCTAATTTGACCTTGTTTAACTCCTAGAAAACCTCAAATTCTACATGATGAGTTGAATCATTACACAAACCTGGCTCGGATCAATGTATTGGCCCGTTACGATACCTTGCCTTAGTGGCGCTAAGTAATAGCAATGTCACCATTCAATCGATATTTATTCCTATAATCAAGCAACTCGACAATACATTAGCCGATATTGTCAAAGGGTGATATTTCCACCTTTTGACCCGTTTGGTCTTATATGACCGTTTACTTTTACGAGATGGATTTATTATCATCTCGTCTATATGACTTGTACCGGTTTACACCGTACGCTCAATTTACTTATAAATCTATTTCTTGATTATTTTGACCCCTTTATATGTTAATACGTAAAGTGTCCTACAAAACTAACGGTTATCGTCAACGAGTGACTACATTGCCGTTTTACCCTTATTAATTGTATTGATTTACCTTATAAGGTAAATCATTCAAAACTCGTTATTTATTAGTCATCACATGACTAAATGACCTTATTAGCTCTTTTTAACCATTCAACATGGTTTATCATTATTGTCTTTTGTTCCGAACCTCGCATGTCGGGTCGAAACATCATAAGTCAAATGTGACTTTTGATTATTCAAAATTTATAAAACCCATAGATATCAAATAAAAGGTGTAAGTTTTAACTTACCTCACATCCAAATTACGCTTTTCTTTTCTCACTTGCTTCGATCGACCCGCTTGCTCCCCAAGCTTCACCTAGCTTGTTAAGCGCCAACTATCATTCATTATTCACAAGGTTGTTAGATTAGTCATTCTAAATCTTGACTTTCACACCTTATGAATCTTTGACTACTTTTCTTATTGAACTAAATCATAAATCATGAGTTTAAATTCTTGTGTCAAGACCCACTTCAAATCAAGTATGAACTCTTAACAAATCCCCATTTTGTTCAAGTAGTTCTTTCATACAAGTTAGTATGGTGTTTATAAATACCAATACAACATCAATTTAATCAAATCATCCAAAACCCATTTTTCACGTAATTAGTCAAATAAGGCAATTACGCGTTTCATTCGTAATTTCAACATTTAAACATTCACTTAGGCATTTTAGCAAACACCTTGTGGGCATATTCTATAAAATCAACAATCTATTTTCATAACTAGTTATTTACCCCAAGTTTTAACATCATTCATAAGTTCTTATGTCTAGCATGCATCACAACACCTAGACTTACTTTATGGAAATCAAATAACACCAAATTGATGATCATAAATCTAGTGTTCATCATCTTCCTACAAGACCCACTTAACACCTAAATGGGTGATTCTCAATATCATATGCATGAACATTAATGCATCAAATTATTGATTAGGGTTCATTCCTAACCCTGAATTTATCATAATTTCATTCAACATCAATCAACCAAGTTCAGATTTCGATTTCACAAGTTTATCAAGAATTTGAGATGAAACCAAATTGTGAATTTTGACATACCTTGTGATCCCTTCACTGAGGTGATCACTAATTTGTGCTTGAATTTCGATTTGGGTTTGATTTGCCCTTCCAATTTCTTGATTTTGTGCTTGTTAGGGTTTTTGAGCTCAAGAGTTCTTGGCTCCTGTGAATATCTCGACCAGAACACACACTTAAAGTGTGTGTTTTGGTGTTTAACTTTTGTTTTAATAAAACAAGTTTCCCACTTGGCAATATTAGTCCCTCATGTTTTATTTTGATAAAATGAAGCTATAACTCACCATTAGTTACTTAATCACATGCTACTAACTAGGTTAATTATTCCTAGTTACTTTAACGGGTTCGAGAAATTATAACCCGTTATGTTTTATGTCCCGTTAATTTGGGCTTTTTATATACTTTGTTTTCTCAAAGTATTTATTTTCCTTTTTAATTAATATTAGGTTTATTTATTTAAGTCCTAATATTTACCGGGTTAAATTTTACCACTAACGGTATTTTACCCGTTCATCACTATTAACGAGGTTTGATTACTAAACCCGTTTTCGGGGTGTTACAGACGAGGGTTACATTGCACAATTAGAACTTCGCCGCCTAGAAGAACTCTTTTGGAAAAAAAAAATAGAATATAAAGTCTTGAATCTCTTGTATAACAGGAGTATTGAAGTCGATTAATACTAAAGCACAGCCGAGCATATTAGATTGAGTTCGTCTTTTGTAAACATATTTGAAGTTTAACACAAGTAACAAATAAAACAACACAATCACCTAAACACAATGCTTTTTACACAGAGTTATGGAGGGTTATTTACACAAAGCTATGATTATGGAGGCTTTCAACTTTCAAGTGAATGGATGGCCAATGGGTGCCACATTGGTGGATCCAGGTATTCTTAGCAAAGTCGAAGGTATGGCCCAATTTCTGTCTAGGTTTTGTTCGTCTTCCACGAAGTAAATGCCAAATGTTGGTGACAATGCTAATAAATTTGATATAATATGTGAAAAATGTGGGTTATCAACTATCTGCATTAAGCAATGGTAGGTCTAAAGAGGTGTTGACGTACGGATTAAAAACAATAGGGTGGGGATCATATGAGTTTGGAGAGTTTTGGGAGAACAATAGTTTTGGTCTAAAGTTGGGTTTGGATTTGAGAATCTTTTGTACAATTCACAACGTTGATTTTACTTTCCTTACTAATCAAGGTTCTTCACATAGTCATATGGTCAGCGAAGTTTAATAATATGATTGCCTTGCGATCTTCTCCTTATAGAATTAGACATGCTGTATACGTTTTGACTTTATTAAAGGTTGGTTCATTTATAATCTAGTATTTCAAATAGAAAGCATTTTATCTCACAAAAAAAATTTCATTCTTCAATTGGCTTAATTGCTTAAATAAAGACATACTTTGTAAAGTATTTAATTTGACCTTATTGATGTGAAGTAATGACCTTCCATTTCAAGAACGGTAACATATACTCTAGGTATGTTCCACACACATAATATGTATCTATCAAATACATTAAGAGCATAGGGGTAGGGTTCTAGAGTGAACACTAGGTTGAGAGAGAATTGTGTGAACTAATATGGGCAACTGGATTACATCATCTAGAGATTTTTAAACAATGACAAGATTGTAATTATAATGTTGTAACTTCCCTTTAAAATAAATGATATAAGGGTATTTGCGTCTTTTATAAATTGCATTTATTAAACAATATAATCAAAATCCCTAAAATCTCGCTAGTTTTCGTATATACAAGATACACAACTGTTATTTTATACATATGTGTACAGTCTCACTAGTATTAGTTTATACAAGATATACAGATGTTAGTTTATACACATGTGTACAGTCTCTCAAGCTGTTAGTTTATACAAATGTGTACAGTCTCGCTAACTATTAGTTTATACAAGATACATAACTGTTAGTTTATACACATGTGTACAAACTTTTATACATCTGTGTATTATATTCAGAAATGGTTACATATGTGTATATTAACAACATATAGTATACTATACATGCACACGAGTAGATTCATATAAAAATTATGAAATAATGAAAACGAAACAATTCACATGTATGCAAAAATAAATAACTTCATCATATATTCAAAAAAAGTTAATGCCAAAAAATAATGACAATTTCAATCTTAGAGAAATTTTTCAATATTTATTGAAAATTGTAAAAAGTTAAAAACAATATATTATGATATCTATATATACGGATAATAAAAGAAAAATAATATTTAAGTTAAAATTAAAACAAAATTTATGAATAAAGAAATGAGTGCTATGAATATTTGGAAATTAAATAATTTGTAAACAGGATATTTTCAAAAAAATTTGAAAAAAAATAATAGTTTTGTCTTTATCATCTTCTTGAGTGATAAAAATAATTGCAATATTCATTAATCAACTTCAACATATGAGTTGAAGATGTAGAATGATAATGTCGTAATACATGATAGTCTACCAAAATTTAAAGCCATTTAATTTCTTATAATTAAAGTAATAGAGAAATAATTAAAAATAAGAGAGAGAGAGAGAGTGTGTGTTAAGAGTTGAGAAAATTAAGAGACTTTAATTAAACATACTTGGCTAATGCAAATCTTACCATTTTAATCAAAAAATGATCAAGGGCCAAGATTAGTTCAACTCTTGAACATAATCCAAGAGCATAGATAACATAACTATATAAAAATGACATGCAACAATATGTGATTCTTGCTTATTCTTATTCCATCTTTCAGGTGATATTAATGAAACATAACGTATTTTGACATTTATTATTACAAGTAATGTAGGTGATTAAAGAGGAATCAAGTTGGGTTCTTGGTAGTAGTGAACATGGGGCGGATTTAGCCTATTACACTTAGGAAGATGGTGCTGGTGGTGGAGGTAGTGGATGCACCAATGGTGGTGGAGTAGTGGATGGTGGTGGTGGAGGCAGTGGATGCACCAATGGTGGTGGAGTAGTGGATGGTGGTGGCGGTGATGGGGGAAAGTTAGGTGGAGACTTTGCAAAAATGGTTGCTGGTGGTTTCGGTATAGGTAATGGAGGTAGTGGTACCGGTAACGGAGGTAGTGGTACTGGTAATGGAGGTAGTTGTGTCATAGAGGCATCTTGTTGTTCAGACGTTCTAAGCATGGATGGTGGTTGTGGAGCGGCAGTTGGTGGCTTGACAGGTGTTGCTCGTGCTCCACCACCACGACCGCCCCCACCCCCAGCCCCCCTTGCAGGGATTATATGCTCAACCATGCTCCCTGGTGGTTGTGGAGCGGCGGTTGGTGGCTTGACAGGTGTTGCTCGTGCTCCACCACCACGACCGCCCCCACCCCCAGCCCCTCTTGCCGGGATTATATGCTCAACCATGGCGCCTGGTGGTTGTGGAGCTGCGGTTGGTGGCTTGACAGGTGTTGCTCGTGCTCCCCCACCACGACCACCCCCACCGCCAGCCCCCCTTGCCGGGATTATATGCTCAACCATGGCTCCTGGTGGTTGTGGAGCGGCGGTTGGTGGCTTTACAGGTGTTGCTCGTGCTCCACCACCACGACCGCCCCCACCCCCAGCCCCTCTTGCCGGGATTATATGCTCAACCATGGCTCCTGGTGGTTGTGGAGCGGCGGTTGGTGGCTTGACAGGTGTTGCTCGTGCACCACCACCACGACCGCCCCCACCCCCAGCCCCTCTTGCCGGGATTATATGCTCAACTATGGCTCCTGGTGGTTGTGGAGCGGCGGTTGGTGGCTTGATAGGTGTTGCTCGTGCTCCACCACCACGACCGCCCCCACCCCCAGCCCCCCTTGCAGGGATTATATGCTCAACCATGCTCCCTGGTGGTTCTGGAGCGGCGGTTGGTGGCTTGACAGGTGTTGCTCGTGCTCCACCACCACGACCGCCCCCACCCCCAGCCCCTCTTGCCGGGATTATATGCTCAACCAAGGTCCCTGGTGGTTGTGGAGCGGCGGTTGGTGGCTTGACAGGTGTTGCTCGTGCTCCACCACCACGGCCGCCCCCACCCCCAGCCCCTCTTGCCGGGATTATATGCTCAACCATGGCTCCTGGTGGTTGTGGAGCTGCGGTTGGTGGCTTGACAGGTGTTGCTCGTGCTCCACCACCACGACCGCCCCCACCGCCAGCCCCCCTTGCCGGGATTATATGCTCAACCATGGCTCCTGGTGGTTGTGGAGCGGCGGTTGGTGGCTTTACAGGTGTTGCTCGTGCTCCACCACCACGACCGCCCCCACCCCCAGCCCCTCTTGCCGGGATTATATGCTCAACCATGGCTCCTGGTGGTTGTGGAGCGGCGGTTGGTGGCTTAACAGATGTTGCTCGTGCACCACCACCACGACCGCCCCCACCCCCAGCCCCTCTTGCCGGGATTATATGCTCAACCATGGCTCCTGGTGGTTGTGGAGCGGCGGTTGGTGGCTTGACAGGTGTTGCTCGTGCTCCACCACCACGACCGCCCCCACCCCCAGCCCCTCTTGCCGGGATTATATGCTCAACCATGGTCCCTGGTGGTTGTGGAGCGGCGGTTGGTGGCTTGACAGGTGTTGCTCGTGCTCCACCACCACGACCGCCCCCACCCCCAGCACCCCTTGCCGGGATTATATGCTCAACCATGGTTCCTGGTGGTTGTGGAGCGGCGGTTGGTGGTTTGACTGGTGTTGCTCGTGCTCCACCACCACGACCGCCCCCACCCCCAGCCCCCCTTGCTGGGATTATTTGCGTGTGATGGTTGGCAGAACTGGTTGGTATTATGTAACCTATGGTTGCCATAAGACACACCACAACTAGAGAAGCCATTTGAGGCTGATTTACTTTTCTTGATCCCATTATTGTCAGTTATGATTTCATGCATGGATCTTCCCTCTTTATATTGAGAAATCTTTTGCCCACCTAGCAAATGAGAATTACGTTTATATCCTGAATTATTCTGACTTTCTATTGATGCATTATATATTTTTTTGATATAACGTTTTAAAACTTCTCAATTTAGTTGGTTTTTGTAATATTTCTGTCCCAAATCCTTAGTAAACCTTGAAGTTTCTAAAATATATTCAACATATTAGCTCATTTACTTACCTTTATTTAACAAATAAAAACATACAATTGATGAATTACTTAACATTACTTAGGCTATGGGGTGTAGATGGAGCCCCATGGGGCTTTATAGGTGCCACGTAGGATCCCGTCAGCCATGGAGCTCCCCTTTAATTTGGAGGGTGTGGATGGAGCCCCTATTAAACAAAATTAAAAAAAAAAAAATCTTTGATTGGTCAAAAACTATGTGGCCCCACCTAAACCCGCGTTGCAGCTCGCCATGGTGGTAGCGGGCCTTCAATGGCGCCCCTTCAATGGCGGCGGGGGTGTGGTGCTCGGCGCTATGCATGCTTGTGTGGCAAGGGGGTGGCGCCCAATAAAGCCTTACACCCCATAGCCTTATACATTACTTATATATTTAAAAGGCATTTTACAGGTGTTACGTGGCTTCTTTAATATGCATTTAAAGATTGTTTTTCTTCTTTTTGTAGGGCTGAGAACTCATAGGCTTCTTTAAGAACAAAATTTATTTGGATTACTCAGCATTTGCTTGGTTAAGGGTTGTTGTTTTTCGGATATATATTTTTTTTGAACGGTGACTTTCTTTTTGAGTGACCCAATGTCACACCGCCTAATCGGCGGCCCTAGCCAAGTCTGCCCAAACTTACGTTGTCTTAACCGGGCTCGCGCTGGGTTGGCCAGACTTGGTTACGGCGTTCCCCCGGAAACCGTACTGCCTCCACACGAGTTGCTTCGCTGAAGTAACAGACGGATGAAAACCGGGGTGCGGCTCAGGATCGAACCCCCATCGGTGGGTTTGTCACCATCATTGCCCAATATCCACCCCAATATGACACAATATCCACCCCAATGCGGCTCAGGATCGAACCCCCTCGGTGGGTTTTTCGGATATATTTAAGAGCGTTATTTGGTGCTATGCTTTACCGAATCATTTAACATGCATTTAAGCTAGGTATTTTAGGCTGTAGACATAGGTTTAAGACTTTAAGCTATGATTATGTGATTAAGTTATAACCCACTTATTAAAACAGGGAAAACTATCAAATAGTAAAAAAATATTGAATAAACTTAAAAAAAGTGGGTCATTCATGTTTGAATTTCAGGTTTGGCTACAAGGTTTGGTGCTGGCTTCTCATAAGTCTGCTTGCGACATCAGTGACACAAAGAGGATTCAATACCCATACTTGCAAAATCAACAAAAAAAAAACAACCACTTTTGGGCCACAAAAGGCACATCAGCTGTTCGAATTTGGTTTGAATTTTCGAATGTGGTTACTGATTCTGAATACGGTTTTCACATTAATCGAATTCAATCTTGTGAGTGTGGAATTGATTCAGCCCGAATATCACATACATACGTTTAGTTTTTTGTTTTTTTATTAATATCTAATCTAATATAACTACTATATATAATATAATAAAAGAAACCAATGTTTTGGACACGTGTCATTCATTGAATATATCCTCAAATTTATATTTATCTTATATTAACTAAATAAATAATAAATTAATATTAAATCTTATCATACTTTAATAAAATATTATCTTCAAATCTAAATTGTTAATTTAATATATTTTTAAAACAAATAACTCTCTTATCTACTTATCTTATATTAAATATATAAACAATAAATTAATACTAAATGTAATCCTAATTTATTAAAAATATAATTTTTTTTAATCTTTCTATACTAATAAACGAAAATCTTTTTGTACATGTGTCACTCTCTGGTGCCTCCTCCCTTTTAATAATAGTATTACATATTAATTTTATACACAAAATATAATATAATATTAATTAATATAGTTAGAGATAAACGTCTAAATTCAAATTTATTTAATAACGAGTTGACGTTACCCGCGCGTTGCGGCGAGATGTTTTTTATGAGAGTCATTAGTATCGCTATATAAAATATAAAGCTCTTTAGTTTAAGAATAAACGAATAAATTATTATAAAATGCACTGTTTGGTTATAAAAATTGTTATTCTAAGAGAAATTTTAAAAATTGTTTTGTAAAAGACTATTGCGTGAAGCATCGTTTCCTTACTATTAACCAAATAACCAATGATATCAACCATTGACGAAGCCTGAACCCCCGTTTTTTCCGAAACCGGGGGGGGGGGGGGGGGGCGAAAACGTATATACCTAAAAAAATTTTATACGAAGTTATTGTTCATAACACTACGCATCGAAAAGTTCGGGGGGGGGGGGGGGGGGGGCAGGCGCCCCCGACCACCCCAAGTAAGCTGCTCCCCTGATATCAACTAAATAATCATTAATGTGTTTCACTTTGCCGCGGATCCCCTCTCTTCAGCTGTGTCATAACATGTGCAAGGTTAAGGCCTTTGCATGGTACATTAGTGTGCGTTTTGTTTTGGAAGGTGGTTGTTAAGGATAGGCAAAGACTGTTAATATGCTTTTTTTTAACGGCCAACATAATTGATCCCCAGCACTTTTAGGGTACCCACTGGACAAACGGAGTACTTCGAGAGTAACCCGGGTCCACCACTAATTCCGGGGAACACCTGGTAACCCACCCGCTCGTAGGCACGACGGTGAAATTACCGGTAAAACTCGTTTGGCTCAAGGATCGAACCCAGATTTCCCTTGGTCTCCTATCATTACCCACCAGTATCTCACTTTGCACCAAGTGAGAATTGAAAAAACCATCCTCTCAACATAAGATACTCATTAATAAAATAAAAATGATAATATATTTTTTAGATATTAATACTGCACGTCAATTTCAAAAAAAAAAAAAAAAAAAAAAACCATTTTGACTATCCCGTACCAGTCAGTAAGTTCCCATTTCACGAATCGGTTTAACCCTATTTATAAAATACTAATAAATACAAAATAACTTTTGTTCAAATATACGATTTAATTATGCACAAACGTTTTAATTCTGCACATCACAAACTGCATAACGCTATGTTCCCGAGTTTCATTAAACGAGAGAAAAGAAAAGATTTGGAAGAAAATAATTTTTAATTGTGTTTCAGAGTTTCATAAAAGGAGAGAAAAGAAGAGAAAAAGAGATATTTTTTTGTCTAAAATTAATCTTTCCAATTTGGAAAGAAAATGGAGAGAAAAGAAAAGAAAATGAGAGAATCTTTTCTTTTCTCTCCTTAACTTAACTCGGGAACACAGTGTAAAGAATGATAAAAATAAAAACCAAAAAGAATTATGTTGAGAGGATGATTACTTTTTGAAAACCCCACCCTACACCACCGGGTCTCCTTCTCTCTCTCGAGACCCACTGATCGTTGGAGCCATCGTCACGTTGCCACTGTCAACCAATGACATCTCTCCTCAAGAAAACCCCAAAACCAAATCAACACCGGTGGTCGTCAGAGGGGATTCCGATTGACGCAAAAGTAACGAAATCCCGGCACGTTCTCCGACCCGGGTTCATCGTTATTGGTTCGTCGCCGACAAGATCTACTTTTCTACGGTCGTTTTTGGGTCTCACAGGCAAGTTCTTTTCCGCCCGAGAAAAATTATCCTACCCTTTTCATCTATTTTCTGAAAATTTTCTGACAAAGAAACCTAGAACATCAACCGGTGAAAGCCACCGCCCCTATGAGTTTATGTATATATATATATATGATGGGGTACGTCCCTGTTCGAAGGAGATAACACGGTTGTATGAAGATTTTTGTGATGATGTGGCTGTTCGGAGGAGATACGATGCATGAAGGTTTTTGTGACATTTGGTAGTTAAATGCGGTTATTTGGTGTTGGCGAAGAGACACGATGTTGGGCTGGTAGCGTTAGACGGAAGGGAAGGTGTTATAGGCAACGTTTAGTTGCCGGTATCTGATTAACGCAACCTTTGGTTGCTTTTTGTATAGATAAGATAATTATCTATAACAAATATAAATGTATCAAATAATAAGTATAATATTGTTTAATACAGTTAGAGATTAAACGTATAATTTCAAATTTAATTAATAGTAAATTACTTTTTGAGTCCCTATGTTTTAGTGATTTTAACCACTTGAATCCAAAATCAAAAAGTTTAACACTTTGAGTCTCTAACCGCTCATTCACACCCTCTGTAAAAAATTCAAAAAACCTTTTGTAAGGTTGAGTTCTCTAAGTTCTCACAACTCGTAGAAGTTTTCATTTTACCCTAACCATATATATTTGTTAAGATAAAATATATTATTTAGATATAAACAATAATTACTAATAAGGTATCAAATCACATGTACAAGTAACGAAAATATAATTGTTCTTTATTTTTACTAATTTATCTAAATAAGTCATTTCATTAGTAAAGATTATATACAAGTTTATAATTTACATTTTTCGTCACTCAACCCGTGTAATACACGGGGTTGTAAGCTAGTTATTTGGTATACAAAATTATATTTATTCAACTCGTGTAAAACGCGGGGTTTTAAGAATATAATTTTTTTTAATATTTGGTAGATTTTTTAACCCGACTATACTCGGGTTTTTTAAAGATACGACGTTTTTAGTATTTAATATACAAAATTACATTTATTTAGGATATATTTTTTTTTATTATTTGGTAGATTTTTCAACCCGACTATACACAGGTTTTTTAAAGATACGACATTTTTAGTATTTAATATACAAAATTACATTTATTTAATCGGTGAAATACACGTGATTTTTAAAGATATAATTATTTTTTAGATCTATTCAACACGTGTAATATACGGGGTTTTTAAGAATGTAATTTTTTTATTATTTGGTAGATTTATTCAACCCGGTTATACACGGGTGTTTTAAATATACGACGTTTTTAGTATTTAGTATACAAAATTACATTTATTTAATATGTGTAATACATATGGTTTTTAAAGATATAACATTTTTATTATTTGATATATAAAATTACATTTATTTAACCCATACAATATACAGGATTCATAAAGATATAACTTTTTATTATTTAATATATAAAATTACATTTATTCAACCCGTGTAATACACGGGGTTCTAACCTAGTTTTCTTATATTTTAGTTTGTTTAAATCAACCGGATTAGAATTTTTGAATTTATAATACGAATTTGGTTCAAATTAACTTCCTAAAAAATAGAAATTTAAATACCTAGAAAACGAATGGGAGTTATTTGATTCACATTTCACATCATTTCGATATTTGTCCTCAATCATCATGTGCATATTTAGTGTAGTTACGTATAAAACTTCTAGATAAACATTAATGACCTAGATTAAGTTCATTTATACAAAAAGAGCTACCTCAATTACGTCTTTATTGCCGCTTAGGTAAATGAGTAAAATTAATTAATAATTAAAAAATTGATTAAACAAGTGCTACCTCAATTACGTCTTTATTGCCCTCAACTTCTATTAACCTGTCGTCCAATTATGTGTGAAATGACTCTTCTACCCTTTAGTCACTCTAAGCTTCTTTTATTTCCCTAATTCGAGATTAGACACATTACTTGTTCCAAGCCCTAATTAAATGAAAGTATCCTTCCCAATTCAAGTTTCCATCTTCAACATTCAGCTTCAAGTGGTTACAATGTCGCAGTTCTTGTCAACTTCATCTTCGAAATTGAGGTCACAAAGGGCTGGTGGGTTGGAATTGAAATGCTCCTTTGGTGCACCTATCTGCTATAAGTTCTCCAACACTGAAGCTAACCCTAGACGTCGATTGTTATATTGTGTATGTGTTCAAACTGTGTAATGTGTTTAATGAATTTGTAATGAATCAGTTTGTTATACACTGGAATTGAATGTGTGGTCGTGTGATCAGACGTCTGATTTGTGTAACCTGTGTAATGAGTATGTGATCGTGTGATGAGATTGTTGAATTGTGTAATATATAATAATTTGTTTGATCATTGTGTGGTCAGTGTGTGTAATATGTTTAATCAGGTTGTGTAATCTGTAATATATTGTGGTTGGCTTGGGTGGCTTGATACCCTATATGTCTAACATGTGAGATGGTAGTTCCAGCTTTGGTACAAACTATCAATATGAAAGACCAAATGGTTAAAACCAAAGCTATGCAATTCACAAAATGGAAGATTGTTTTAGGATTTAGTTGGTTGTTTGTTGTCTACGGTTTCAATTCTTGAAATGTAGTGTAATAACCGTTGTTTGTTGTCTATGTTTTCAACTCTTGAATTGTAGTGTAATAACCATTTGAAACCTTGTAATGGATCTATATTTATGTTGATTAATATGTTGATCTTTAGGTTAATTTGTTGATTATTTTGTTTAATACATTGATTATGTTGATGGCATTGTTGTAACCATACTCAATCTGATGAGGAACAAAAAGAGCATTGTCGTCTGATTTATCTCCATGGGGATTCTACATTTTGTCTTCTATAGCATTTCAAATGGGACCATTTTAAAACTATCATGGTAGTTATTTGTGACAACCGAGAGTTTTCAGGTTAACTCCGTTAACACAACTCTATTATCTTTAACATTATCATTAACATTCATTAATGCATTTCACTTGATATTAGGTGGTTAAGTGTGTCAGTTAATACACAAACACTCAAACGGTAATTCTGCGAATTAAACGAATTACCGAATCGCACATGAGTCTGACCCCAAACATTGGTGAAACATGGATACAGTATTTTCAAACATAAAAATCTTAATATAATTATGCGGAACTATATGTTATTTGACTATATGGATTAGTTAGTAGTTGTTTCTCTTAATTGCGTAAAAATGTGTGTTTTTGTGTAATCTAGCGTTTACGAAAATAATTTTTATAAACAAATTAGTGGGTTTTAGTTTCATAGACTTGGACTATTAATTTTACTAAAACAATGGCTTGGTGGGATTGTGTTATTTGAAAAGTCCATAAAAAGTGCCAAAACCTACCAAAAGGCCTATCCATGGGTTTTAATTAGTTAATTAAAAAAAACATAACCCAACCCTAAACCCCCCATTACAAACGACAACCCCCCACCTCCATCTCCATCAAAATTTGTCCACATAAGTTCACCATTCCGCTTTGATTTCTTGCTTGATTCTTACAATTGGTGATCCCTTTGATCAATTCCAACATCCTAGAACATTTGCAAGTAAGCTTTTTGATCAACTTTGATGCTATTCATGATTTTTAAGATTTGATCAAAAACTATAGTTTATCCAAACTCAATTTTAATCGAACTTGTTGATGTCCAGTGTTTGTCTATGATCACAGGAATGTGTTGAATGAATTTGTGTGGATTAAAATCCCAAGATTCTTGATTGTTCATACCCTGTCATTATACGAAACTTTGATGATCTAGGTTTTTATATTATTATGCTACGGCTATGCTAGTAGAGGAATATAATAATGTAGGAACCAAGTTTTATGATGAAAATCCTAAGGTGCATGCTAGTTGATAACTTACTAAAGAGAGAAACCTTGTTGAAATTGAAGCTTTGGCATTGCATGACCCCGTAAAAACGTTACTGCAAATTTTCTCGAAATTGTTTTGATCATAACTTGCTTATACTAATACCAATAGGACAATTCTTAAGCCTATGATTATCTATTGGAAGCAATGTTTTAGAAGGCATTAGGCGCTAGTCGGGCGGTGAGGTACCGCCTAGGGATTAATCGGATTGGACTTTTTAAGTGTAATTTTACAATATATATATATATATATATATATATATATATATATAGAATTCCGCTAAAATAAGAACCACCTCCAGTTGTAATAACCGTGAGAACTTTTTGATCCGGGGCGAGTTGGACCAAATTTTTTTTTCATAAACGTAGATGCTTGTATTATAAACACATTTGTAAAAAAAAATTAAAAAAAAAATGTCGTATGTGTAGTTTTGAGCACCACAAGTTTGTGTTTAGGGGTACCGTAAATTTTAAATAATTTTTACGGTACCCGTAAACACAAACTTGTGGTGCTCAAAACTACACACACAACATTTTTTTTTTGAATTTTTTTTTACAAATGTGCTTATAATACACGCATCTACGTTTATGAAAAAAAAAATTTGGTCCACCTCGCCCCATACGGTGTAGTTCTCACGGTTCTTACAACTGGAGGTGGTTCTCATTTTAGCGGTCCCCTATATATATATATATATATATAACTTTATACTTTTTATTAATAAATTTACAAGTTTAGGAGATAACTTTATACTTTTTATAAATAAATTTAAAAGTTTAGGAACCATATGTAAACTAGTGAAAGACAGAAGGGGTTGTTAAAATACTTAAACTTAAATGTTAAAATAGGTTTATAACTAAAATTTGGGCTTTAAACCATGGGCCATGTTTCAAAAATTGGGTTTATTGGGTCAAAAAACATGGGCCCGACTAGTCAGATTTTGACCGACTTTTACCGATTTTGTCCGAATTTTACCGACTTTGATCGATTTTTTTTGACCGACTTGGATAAATTTAGGCGATAAGTCACCGATTAGCGCCTAGGCGCCGATTAATCGGCCGCCTAGGCCGATTACTGCAACATTGACTGGAAGTGATAATGATCCACAAAGAATTTCATAATTTTTCATTAACCCTAATTATGTTTTTCTCAAATTTTTAATACTAATAAGTCAATTTTCTGATCAGAAAATATGGTCCATTACAGGGACTATAACTTGATCAATGTTTAGTGTTAGAACATGAAATTTTTACAATAAATACTCATAGGAGATAGTGAGACACTCCAATTTGCCTTGCATCAATTGGATCAAAGTGAGATGGATTTTCTATAAACTTTCAAGGCTCAAGAAAATTTAATCATAACTCTCACCAGAAAATGACGTTTTTTTGACCGTTATGTAGTTTGGGAATTTTCATGAATTTTCTATAAACATTCAGGGCTCAAGAAAATTACACAAACACACATAGACTATATGGAATATCTCATTAAAGAGTCATAATTTTTCTGCATCGTTTAGTATGTTAAATAAAATACACAAACTGACTCTAAAACAAAAGTTGTACTATGTATGCTCAAACTTTTTGATAAAATTAGAGTTTACTTCTCGTTGACCATGCAAAGTGTATTTAGGAGGTGAAACCTAAATAAATGTCATCATACATGTTATGTGATGCATACTATAGTTTACTTCATTTCATGAATGTGTGTTTTTGTTAAGTCAGCAACAAGTCGTCGGGTCAACTTGTGCTAAGTAGTAGAACATGTCCTAGATTTCTTCGCAAACACTGAGTTTTACTACTATTTAAACATTTATGTTTCTAGGAGGAAATACAAACATACTTATTTAAGGTAGTTCCTTTATATCACTTGAGTACTAAACACACTCAATATCACTAAAGTCCTTACACGCTAAATCGTTAATATGGGATGAAGAAGTAATATTAGGTTGTACTAGTGGGTTTGACAGTCCCCACACCGTGCTGAGAGCCAGGCGTGAAAGCTTGAGCTAACTTAATTGCCATGTTGACGATAGATGTGGTGGAAAGCATCCAAACACAACGGTCAGCTTCAGTTCCCTTGTTTAGTAACTTGAAAACACGCTAGCTACCTAATTGATATAATTGAATTGTGCATTTTCTAAAAACAGAACTTGATTATTTAAAACTAGTGAACTCACGAACCTTATGTTGACACACTTTAATATGTTTTCACATAGGTCACTAAGGCTGGTAACTTAGATTGTTGCATTGCATTGCACATTGGCATGTCATTATAGTTATTTAAACAATTTCTTTAATATGTTAAAAGTTGTTGAGTTTTGCCATGTTTGGAACTTAATACTTTTTCTTCCATTGTTTAACTTAGACTTTGGTTGTTTGTTTTTACAACTGTTACAACCCTATTACTTTTCATGTTGAATGTGCTATTTGGTTATTTTCTTTTCTGATAAATGTTCAATATGACTAGTGGTTGGGTCCTGGTTTGTCATACGCCTCAAGGTAAAACCCCGCTAGTGGAATTTGAGGGTGTGACACTATTAGTATCAGAGAATTTCACCAATGGCAAATGTTCGTTACAATTGTCTGAATGGTCCATTCGGTTTGACCATCCATTTGGGGGTGATATGTTGTACTTATAAGCAACTTAGTACACATTTCTTCTTTGAACTTTTTCCAATATCGTGTTATGAATTTAGTGTCCTGATCGGACTAGTTGACTAATTAGTAGAACTAGAAGGTCATAAGTTACAAACTAGGTTGTTTCTTATGGCCTAAGGAGGGTTTGATGTGGTACTGGGAATGGATAGTTTTGTTATTTCTGAAGCTTGTATCCTTTGAAAGAAAAAGATGATTCATTTTAAAGCACTCGTTGTAGTCTGCTCATGGTATATGACGATAAAGTATGCGAAGTGCCCATAATCATTTCTTTGATCAACGCTAAAAAGTTTATGAGGTAAGGGTGTGGAACTTTCTTAATGTATGTTATCGTAGCAATAGCTAAAATGAAAGATATGAAAGATGTACCCCCTGGTGTGTGATTTTCCTTAGGTGTTTCCTGTGGGCTTACCGGAAATGCCACCAGATCAGTACATAGAGTTTTAGATTGACTTGTTGCCTGGTGCTTAGCCCACTGATATAATACCTTATCGTTTGGCTCCATTAGAAATGAAAGAGTTAATAACCCAACTGCAAGACCTCATAGACAAAGGTTTCATCAGACCGAGCATTTCACGATGGGTGCACCGGTGCTATTCTTTAAGAAGAAATATGGTAGTATGCAAATGTATATAGACTATCGAGAGTTGAAGAAGCATACGGTAAAGAACACGTACCTGTTAACAAGGTTCGACGATTTATTTGACCAGCTGCAAGGTGCGAGTTGGTTTTCTAATATCAAGCCTAAGTCAGTTTATCTCCATTTGAAAGTTAAAGGATGGAACATACCAAAGAAAAGTTTCCGTACATATTATGGAAATTATGAGTTCCTCGTCCTTTGGTCTAAAAAATGCTTTAGTGGCATTCATAGACTCAATGAACCGGCTATAGTGTTTATTGACACTACTAGAAAACTGCTATTATTCCTACCAAAATTTCCTACGTACGAAAATGCCTACACATTTCCTACGAAATTCCGACGTATTAGAAAGGGTCTTAGTTTTGTGACAAAAAACGACAATTTTGTTTGCGTAGGAGAAGTGTTGGAATATTCCGACAGATCTCTGACGAAATCCGTTTTCATGTTAACCATTAGTCGGAAATTCGTAGGAATCGTTATGCGTAGGAAACGTGTCGGCAATTCCCAACGGAATTCCTACGGAATCCGTTTTCATTTTAATCATCGGTAGGAAATGCGTAGGAATCCAATTTATCATCATAATAAAATGAAATTACTGATATTAAAATATAAAGTTTTATTATTTATAAATATATATGTTATTTTTAAAATAAATTTATTAATATCCATAGTTTTTAATTAATATCCGTAGAAAATGTGTAGGAAAATAACGACACAATTCCTACGAAATACGTTTCATTTTAACAATTTTCCTATCCGTATGAAGTGTGTTAGAAATTTCTGACAAATTACTCACAAAATTGATAAAGAAACATTTGTAATATATATTTTGTATTATATGTGTTATTTTTAAAACAAGTTTATTAATATCCGTAGGAAATTTGTCATAAATGCTAAATGCTGACAGATTTCCGACGGAATGTTTTTTAATTAATATCCGTAGAAAATGTGTAGGAAAGTACCGACACAATTCCTACAAAATACGTGTTTTTAACAATTTTTCAGAAATTCGAAGGAAAATAATGAATTTAATAGTTCCGTAGAAAAAACGTAGGAATCCATGATACACGCCTTAATACGGTCTATTAGGGTATGTATAACTTCTACTTCTTCATTACCATATAATAGCACTCAATACAATGTGATGTAACCCTTCAACATAATGGCCTTCACCGGCCATTAAGATATATATCAAGGCTTAACACAGTCTGTTAGGGCATGTATGACTTGTTGTTCGTTACGATACATTTCACTCAATACAACGTGATATAATCCTCTAACATCGAGTGTTACTATTATGGTCTTAACGGGCTTTTAAGATATATCTAGGCCCAACACAGTCTATTAGGGCATGTACGACTTGTAATTCTTTATTAACGTATTGTCGTCGGACCCTCCCGACCCGACCCGAATAACGACCGACCGGAAAATCCTAACGTTTAGTTGTGGAAAGTTTTGACAGCGAAAAAAGGAACCCAATAGAAAAAATCACTTGGTTCAGAACCTGCCTTCTTCCATGATCGAGACTGTAGCCACCTGATATGGCGTAGTCGTTGAAAAACCGACTTGGGTCGGAACCTGCCTTCTTCCGCCACAAGTAGCTCCATTTTGACCCAGTGGCGAATTCAGGAATTTTCGCTACGGGGCATTAGGACTAACCCTTTTTCTTTCAACACCATTATTTTTTTTTTTACCACCTACCCAAAATCCCCCTAGTTAACCCCTTTGAGCCTAAAACTTTTCATTTCTTAACCCCAAAACAAACACCCTTTACCCACCAAAACCCTTTTTCATTTTTACCCTTTATTTTAGTACAAAGCTCGGTTTTCATGTGACATTCCTTATAAAAAAAATGTTGAAGCCAAAAAATAAACAAACAAGTTCATCAAAAAGAACTTTGTTTGAAGAATTGCTTCATCAAAATAAAAAGTTATGAAAAAAAAAGTCTTACGAAAACCGACGCTTGATACGTCTTTCGCCATTTTCTACTAACCACTAACCCAGCCACCTACCTTTAACCCAAGCCTAACCCATCCCCCAAAAGTCCTCTTGATATTTACAAAGGTATATAGTTAAAAAGGAGGAGGAATGATTGCTTGGCAAGCTTATGGTAGGACTAAGTTCCATGCCGCTCTCGAGTGTTTCAAAAAAATACATCTTCGACCGAGTGTTGAGTGATCCCCCGTGAGGTATGTGAACTTGTATATAAATAGAATTTTAAAAAGGCATGTTATGCCTTAATAAGTAATTTATTTTATGTAATGTTCTATATAAATCATGACGAATAGAATTGTAAATAAATAAAAATAAAACCTAATAAAGAATCTTGGAAATCCCGACACTCTATGACAAGCCCAAACCTTCTCTTCTACCCATTCTATTTGGGTGTGTAAGCCACATAATAAAGAGTTTTGCTTGAGGACAAACAAAGATTCAAGTGTGGGGGTATTTGATGTGTGTAAAATGTAACATATAAATTGCATCAAATAAGGCATAAAACTAACCCTTTTTTAGTACTAATGTTGAAAAAAGTGTGTTTTTGTCTTCCTTTTGAATTTACAGGGTCAAATTAGCTTAAACGAACAAAAGGAACAAATATACAGCCAAAACCAACATAAATACAAAGAAAAGGAAGAAACGTGACATGCTCGACCCCTCGACAACAACTCCTAAAGCAAAAACAAGAAGAAAGCTGAGCATGGGGCTGTGCCCAGCTCAGCACGGGGCGTGCCCAGCTCAGCACGGGGCGTGCCCAGCTCAGCACGGGGCGTGCCCAGCTCAGCACGGGGCGTGTCCAGCTCAGCACGGGGCCGTGTCCAGGATGGTCAGCCCTGGCACAAAAGACAAACCTGTAGAAGCTTCTATTTCCCAACACGGGGCCGTGGTCAAAGCAAAGATTCGCAAAATCTGAGCAAATCTTGATAGTACAGATACGCTTCTGCACACGGGGCCGTGCCCAGCGGACACGGGGGCGTGTGGAGCTAATGCAAACAAATTGTATTAATGAAGAAAGAGAAAAGGGTGGACACGGGGCCGTGTCCAGGCTTCTGTACAGGCTATAAATAGGGGTGTTTGGTTCACTTCAAAGGCATCCCTTGGCACACCACCTCTCTCACACTTCACCCACCACCCACCACCGTTACAACACCATCATCCACCACCATCATCCATTGTCCATCATAGAGTGTGTGAGTCGTCTCGGGATCCAAGATTGATCGTAAGAGTTCCTGACAATCAAAGGCCATGTTTTGCCTAAGTCTCTTACATCACTTGGTGAAGACAAGTGTCTAGTGTAATACTTTTTTTTTTAATCTTTTCGCACTTTTTACTTGGTTATGTATTAATGACTTTAATAACTAGTTTCTTATGTTGAAGGTGATTCTTCCTTATCGTTTGTCCGTGGTGTCTTGGCATTATTTTACTTTCTATATAAAATAAAATATTTTCACCATTCATATCTCCACGGTCTATATGGAGGTATGTTGGCTACCTAGTCGGGGGTTAAGGGAACGGTTTGGTAAGAGTCTTGCCTTGTTCAGTGTATAGACCCTGCAAGGACCTGGGTCAAATTTAGTAGGACCTCCTTCAATACCCACCGGTATTGGATGGCGGGGGTCCAAACTCTTTGATCCCCTCATATGTAAGCTACTATTAATACTTTAACCGGCTACTTAGGACTGTATCCCTGCTGACTCAGACTACTTAGCTGAGGGTAACGTCACCTTCAAAAGAGGGGCCTACCACAATATGCATTAATAACTTAATTAATTATCTTTCAATAATCCGACCCTTTAGGATTGTATCCTTGCTGACTCAAACTACTGGGTTGAGGGTAACATCACCTTCAAAAGAGGGGCCTACTACAATAACTAAGATAATCTCTTAAATAGTACAAAAGTTCGGAAATAATCAAAGGTTACACTAAACACGAGTCGGAGCCAAGTGATTCATCTTGTCTATCTGTTTTTCTTTTATTTTTATTTTTCAGCATTTTAGTTAGTTTTTATTTTTTCTAGTTTAAAACATTTTTCTAAACTTTTGATTTGATTAGACGTTGAGGATAAACCGGTACTAAAAGCTCTTGTGTCCTTGGACGACCTCGGTATCTTGCCAACACTATACTACGCTCACGATGGGTGCACTTGCCCATATGTGTGTTTAGTGTTAGTAAATATCGTGTTTTATAAATTTAAAACTTGGCTAAAAAGTGTAAAAGGGCTTAAAATATACTTAAACTTATATACACATTTCACACGCATCAAGTTTTTGGCACCGTTGCCGGGGACACAAGGATTTTAAGAAAGCTTAAAATCGACGGCCTAATCAGTTTTTCAAAACCTTTTTTAAAAAAACGTGCTCACATTTTTCTGCATTTTAGTTTTGTTTTGCATTTACAGTAGGTTGAACACGGGCCGTGCTCGCTGAACGCGGGGTCGTGCTACATATTCTTCATAAAACATCCAGTAACAGAAGCTGAACACGGGGTCGTGCTCACTGAACACGCCCCCGTGCTCAACGAAATCAGTAACTTTAATTAAAATGCCCAGATACAGATTCTGAACACGGGGTCGTGCTCACTGAACACGGGGCCGTGTCCAGCCTCTGTTTCCGTTTTTATTTTTGTTTTCTGATCTCGAGACTTGGTTGTGCTCTGTTGAGTGATTCTTATGGATCAATACTCAGGAGGTTACAACTACACCTATGAGGAGGATGATTATAGGAGTAACTATTGCACTAATTGTGGTGACCCGCACTCGGTTCAATATTGTAACTTATATCAACTGTCCACTTCATACACCTACTATGAGGAGCCCAGGTACGAGCCATCGACTTCATACACATCCTATGAAGACCAAAGGTATAAACCTCCTCCCTCATACTCATGTTTTGATGAACCAAGGTATGAGCCTTCTTACTTATACTTTGAGGAACCAAGATATGAGCCACCACCATCATATGCTTATTATGAGGAACCATGGCGTGAACAACCCACCTCATATGAGTATTATGAAGAACAAAATAACGACCCTTATCCATCATATGCATACAATGAAAAACAATGGTGTGAACCATCTACTTCATATGGGTATTATGAGGAACAAAGGATCGAACAACCGGATTCAAGCTTTGAAAATCCCGATCCTTTTTCTATAACCGAAGTGACCGGTAGGATATTAGAACACCTTAAAGTTATCGAGCGCTATATAAAAGAATCTCGCGCAAGGGAAGAGAAGTCCCGCGCAAGAGAAGGATTAAATAAAGAAGAGATAGTTGAAAGTGTAAAAAGGGAAGAGCAAATAAGTGAAGAACCGACACATGAGTTAAACAACGAAAAAGGTGAGTCCGTTAACGTTAAAATTCAAGAAGAGTCTAATTTTGAAGTTATTAGTCTCTTGTCACCTTCTTTTGAAAATCATTGTTTAGTACCCACTAATGCTAAGTTTTTGAAAGAGTTAAACACTAACACTAAAATTGACGAAACGGTAAGCGTTAAGTTAACTAATGATCAAACCTCGCTAATAAAAGAAGACCCATTTGAAATCAACATTACACCGGTTCCATGTTTTTTTCAAAATTCATTTGTTAGTAATGTCACAATTGATAAAGATCTTTGTGTTAACATAATGCCCAACTACATTTTCGAAAAATTAAGTATTAGTGATTTTTCTCCACTTCAAATACCCATTTTTCTATCTAATCGGAAAGTAATAAAATCAATCGGTGTAGTTGAGGATGTCTTGGTTCAAACAAATCAAATAGTAATCCCAACCGACTTTGTCATCCTCGATGATGCTCCTCTAGTGTTGGGACGACCTTTTGTAAAAACCCACGAAGCTTTGAAAAACTGGAAGCGCAACAATCTATCTATTCAATTAGGGGCATTTAAAAAGAGTGTCGATCTTGAACGTTCAATGAATATCCATTCGGCAATGACGACCCCCTAATTGAAGATGAGCCAAAACCATCGGATAAGGTGGGTCTAGCCAAGGACCCTTATAAACGTGGCGCACCACGGAGGCATTCCGCAGAAATATCCGTAGTGTAGTTTAGATTAACCTTTATGTTTTCTAGTTTAGTTTTTAATTTTCAGGAATAAAACACACTCGGGATGGTGAAGGATGCTAAGGGAAGCTTGAACCAACACCCCATACACAAAAACAGAGCCTCCCGACGATTTTTCTTCATTACAGCAAGTTCAGCACGGGGCAGTGCTCAGCGCAACACGCCCCGTGCCCGAGGTTCTGCAGAAAATGCCCAGTTCAGGTAACTGGACACGGGGCCGTGCTCAGCCAACACCACCCCGTGTTCAGCTACCCAGTAACATAAAATCTTGTTTTTAACCCACTTTTACACATTTTAATCAACATAAAAACTTATTTTTGGGACACATTGAGGACAATGTATAATTTAAGTGTGGGGGGGGGATGCTAAAACTTTGAATCTTGCAAGTCCTAATTACAAGCCTTACAGAAAACTCTATTAGAACAGCTAATCACCCCAAATTTTTCCAAAAATTTTCATTTTTTTTACTTGTCTATGTTTAATTTGGGAATTTCAAATTCTAAAAAGGTTATATTTTCACAAATTTTCAACCGATAGCGTCGGGATCAAAAGAACCAACATAAGAAAATTATGAAACGGCATGACAAATCTAGTTAAAATTTGATTATATATACTTGATCACATTATAAACCCATTCCCACCAAAAGTGAGTTTTGAGCCTTTATTGAGCATACAAATAG
>JARYGA010048555.1:0-17490 GCA_030545235.1 Helianthus tuberosus | reverse complement strand
GATTCCTGCCTTCCTCGCATCTAACACAAAGATCCGTGAAGTGAACTCAAATTCCGTGATAATCAAATTAGTAAGTAAAAGGTTGTGATTGTATTGCTTTGATGGAATGATTACAATGTAAAATCAAATCAGATAACATAGAATAGGAGATGGGAATTTAGAAGTCACGAATTCGAGATGAGAGAAAGAAGATCACACACACATACATGATATTCGTTATCCTAATTTCTCCCACACTTTTGCTTGTATCATCGCTTCCACAAAACCACCCAATTTGTTGGGCCAATGGATTGGGCTAATAAGTTGGGCCATCTTGGTCTAGCCCGATTTATAACATTACTCCCCCCTTTTCAAAACCACCTTGTCCTCAAGGTGGAAGGCATGAATTTCAGAATTTGTGGAAGTAGGCTAGAATTAGTCGTCCAAGTTGCTGCATTGCTAGGAGAATCTGTAGTGCATCAAAGTTTAATTTCATAGCATCTAGTTGATCTCGTTGTCTTAAAAAAATAGATGGCATGCTTTTAGGCTGCATTGTGAACTCCAATAAACTGACGCGTTTAGAGATTTCCCGATAGTTATAAGTTCTTGTAGTTTGCTTACCGACTTCCAATCCAATACACCAGTGTGCAAGTGGTAGGAAACTCTCTTTATCACATTGAATCTCGTAGAAATGGCTTCCTTTAGTCCACCCAACAACTTTGTGTTTAAGCACCAATGAAGTGAACTCAAATGGATATAAACTGTGATAATCAAACAAGTAAGTAAAAGGTTGTGATTGTATTGCTTTAATGGAATAGATATAATGTAAAATCAAATCAAATAACATAGAGGAGGATATGGGAATTCAGAGGCTACATATCAGGGATGAGAGAAAGAAGAACACAGATACATCATATTCGTTATCCTAATTCCTCCCACACTCTGCTTATATCATCGCTTCCACATAACCGCCCAATTTGTTGGGCTACGGGACTGGGCTAATAAGTTGGGCCCATCTTTGTATAACGTGTTGTAGAGAATGATTGTATTGTATTGTATCGTGTTCTATAAATTTAAAGTTTGATAGACGAGTAAAAAGTGCTAAAAATATACTAAAAATTATAACACGCTCTACACACGTCAAACTCTTGCCACTCTTGACACGCTCCACAGTACCACCTCCATCTCCATTTCCGAGTCCGGTTTCTTCCATACCTTCAATGTAATCCTAAACTTGGCAGTCTTTTACACTCTCCAAACCATACATCAGGGGCCATCTGAGTTTAAAAGGCAAGTTACCCTCCCAAATATCCCACGAGAATTTGATTTTAAAACCTGTCCCACCTTGCCTTTAATGAAACTGCTAAACTTGTTACCTGCTAATTTCAGCCTTGATTCAGCCCTTACAATAAAGTTCCAGCATCCAGATAGCTAGGGGTGTTCAACGGTTCGGTTTATGGTTTATTTTAGGGGTGTTCAAGATCGGATTATCCGGTTTTCGGATATCCGAAAATTTCGGATAGTGGATATTAATATCCGAATCCATATCCGAAGTTTTGGATATCCGGTTTTTGGATATCTGAAATTTTGGATACGGATTCGGATATCCAAACGGATATCCGAATTTATAAAAAAAAAAAGATGTTCTGTGCATAGATTAAAACTAAACTTATATTCGATTTTCCAAAATTCCAACATTGAAAACTAAAAACATTCATAAATCCACATCTGAATCTGATTATTTACTATTTTTATTATATTTCAAACTAAATATAATGCTCATATACTATATATATTTATAAAAAAATTAGTTTTCGGATATCGAACAACCGTATTGTCCGAAATTTTTGAAATTAATATCTGAATCCGAAAATTCGGATTATCCGGTTTTCGGATATCCAAAATTTCGGATATTTCGGATACGGATTTTCGGATATTTCGGATTCGGTTTCGGATACGGATTTTTTGAACACCCCTATTTGTAATGAATTCTCCTCGATTTCCCCTTGCCTGAGACTCGAACCACATAGCCAGTTGGCTTCGCGTCTTCACCCGGTGCATCTTCCTCCTCCTCATCTTTCTTGTCTCGTGTGATTTTTGGTGCTTGTTTAATTGCTTCTTCTTCCATCAGCTTCCTATTCCTCTTCATCTTCTTCTGACTAGACCATATTTCCTCCTCTATCCAGGGAGTGTCTTCTTCGCCTACATAATTGATTCAAGATTCAAGTGGATATCATTAAAGAACTTTACACCAACACTCCATATAATTGGTGCTAGTTACATATATTGATGCGGTTTGTGAAAATCCTTTCTAGAAAATATAAAAGATTTATATATGTTGAGAAGTTGAAAAGTAGATTATTTAACCCCAGAAAGTCTTAATATACCTTCTGAGGGAAACAAGGGTATTTCACTAGACTTTGCATTGTTGGTCAGTTTTTTAAACTAACCTCATTCTGACACACACACAAACACACACGAGGGATATACGCATACCTACAAGGCATCCGGGGAGAGCCTGTGAAGTCTCGGCCTCGGGTGGGGAACAAACCACCCTCCCCCACAGCGCCTTCACAATTCACATCGGTGTATAAAGCACATACACATTTGACCGCCTTTAACTAGTGTCAAACCCTAGCACGTGTTGTTTCAATCCAAACTCACACTTCATCCCGAAAATGGGGAAAAAATTCACTGATCCACAGGAGAAACATTGGAACAAACTTCAGAATCAAAATTCAACACAAGAGTAAAAAAAGGATTTGGTTAAATGTAGTTTTATCTAGTCTTTGTATATAAAAGCCGTTGTAATAGTTATGTTTTAAACTGAACAATCCAAAAAAAAAAAAACCAGGCCAAATAAAAGCTCATTTACAACCAAACCAAAGTAATAAATAGGTTTTGGTTTTTGGGTCATATCAAAGCCAAATTGAACAACTGGTGTTGGAATGAGGTTGCCAAAATTACAAAAAAAAGATAACCAGAACAAGACATATTCATCTCTTGGGCCTCAACAGGGATTTCATTATTAGTTTCAAGAGTAAAGTTACACTTTGGTTGATACAGAATTTACACTCTCTGTTTCATGGACTCGAAGGAAGCAAGAAAACAAGTAGTGTGCTCACCCGCTTTGAAAGAAAAGGGATAAAGAAATAATTGTACCTTTAATAAATTATGTGTTTGTGCAGTCTGTTGTTCAATGTCTTCCCTGACAAGTGATCTCGAGAATCCCAAACTACTCATATGATTAAGCGTCGTGTCCATTTGGGTTCTACAAATTCAAATGACGAATCAAAGTGGGAGTTGGATCACAGTGAGCATTCTTTAGAGCATCCGTAATGGGGCACCATCACAAGGAAAGAATGGGCATAGCGCCCCCATAGCGCCGCCAACACCAATACATGGGGCGCTATAGGGGAGAAAGTTGGAGCAGCGTGATGAGCATAACGGTGTGATGAATCTTTCTCCTCTCACACACATAAACATACATATATATATAAAGCCCATACATATATAACCCCACTACACACTCAAGTTATATAAAGTCATTCTCTTACACAATCCGCCACTTGTCACATAAAGTCCCACAAGGGGCTTTATGACTACACATGGCCTTAGGCTGAACGGTATGGTGACGGAGGGATGGACGGCGACGGGGGTGGCGGGATGGGGTGACGGAGCGGCGCCGAGAAGAAAGAGGGGGGCCCACATGTTTTGCTCCGTCCTGGACGTCGAAATTCCGTCGGAGAGGACGATGACTGGACGGCGACGGAGGGGGCGGCATGAAGAGGGGGACGGCGTCGGGCGGAGACGGGGTGGACGACGCCACCATACCGTCCAGCATTAGAGACTTAAAAGTTCAACAAAGAATTTGAGATTATACGCTTAAAACGAGAAACGTAATTATGCTACTGGCCATAAATGGCATGAAATTAATTGGTTGTCTGCTCACGAAAGGGTTCTACAAAGTCAAATGACGAATCAAAGTGGGAGTTGGATCACAGTGAGCATTTATTAGAGACTTAAAAGTTCAACAAAGAATATGAGACTATACTCGTAAAACAGAGCCCATGGCATTATAGCTTGTGGCATCTTGGTTGTGGGATAAAGCTTATAACCATTAGGTCATGGGTTCGATTCCCACAAGGTGGGTTTTCCCAAATTTATTGGGTTTCCTCCTGAATTGGTGTATAGCCATTATTGCCTAGTGGAGATGGATATGATCGGGTGGTTTCGCTAGTGGCGTGATGATACTCTAGTGCTCCGTCAGTGATCCAAATTTGCCGTTCAAAAAAAAAAACTCCTAAAACAGAAACCTAATTATGCTACTGGCTAGGGGTGTTCAAGATCGGATTATCCGGTTTTTGGATATCCGAAAACCGGATATCCGTAAATTTCGGATAGGGAATATTTATATCCGAATTCGTGTCCAAATTTATAAAAAAATAAAACAAAATGTTTTGTGCACAGATTAAAACTAAACTTATATTCGATTCTTCCAAATTTTCAACATTGAACACTAAAAACATTCACAAATCCACATCAGAATCCGATTATTTACTATTTTTTACTATATTTCAAACTAAATATAATGCTCATATAGTATATATGTTTATAAAAAAAATTAGTTTTCGGATAATCGAATTATCCGAAATTTTTAAAATTAATATCCGAATCCGAAAATTCGGATTATCCGGTTTTCGGATATCCAAAATTTCGGATATTTCAGATACGGATTTTCGGATATTTCGGATTCGGTTTCGGATACGGATTTTTTGAACACCCCTAGTTTACTTGGTTTATTCGGTTCGGTTTATTCGGTTTTCAAAGTTTTATACCCCAAACCAAAACCAAACCAAACCAAATTAGAAATATGCAAACCGAATCAAACCAAACCAAACCAAATTCAATTCGGTTTGGTTTCGGTTAGAGACCAAATAAGCCAAATAAACCAAATTTAACCAATTGTACCTAAGTACTTTTTTCCTAATTTATATTTATGTTTGTGCTCTAACTTCTGAACATCAAATCAATAACGAATTTAAACCTAACAATATATAAATAAAAGATCCTTACTATTTTCACGCATGACATGAGGTTGTCTACCTCACTAGACATATCAAAATAAGACAACCATATTCATGAAATAGTCATACGCACAACCACAAAGTTAAAACTTCAAAACATAGATCATAGAAACTATAAATAGGCAATAAGTCTAATGGCATAAAATATAAATAATCATCAAACTATGGGGACACATATATTTAGATATTAGACTAAGTATTTTGGGCTAATAAATTGTATATAGTTTATTAAACATGTCACACCCCAATATTTCCACGTATTACCGGTGGGGATATCGTGACGTAGTTGATATCATCATAGTCAAACAACACAAATTTAAATGCACAGCGGAAGCAAGAGATATGAATCACATTACAAACCGAATAAATAGTAATATCAAAGTATTACAACGGACTGTAAAGGGTTCACAGGCGGATCAAAAGATAAATAAGATCATTGTTCAACAGACTTTAACATCTAGAGCTTGCAAGACTTGATTATTGATGCCTGGAGTAGCCAACCCATTTCGTATAGTACCTGCACTTAGCCTTTTTGAAAAATACGCCAGTTTACACTGGTAAATACAATTAACTGACTCATTTTAAAAAGAGTTGAAGGAATTTAGTTTGAATGCACATGGCACAAAAATATCTTTTATAACTTGGGATAATTATTTAAAAATAAACTTGTATACAGTTTTACATGTTTGTCGTCCATTTAGGACCCGGTTAGAAGAGCCGGTTTAACAAGATTAATAGACACACCACTTGGTATAATACCCACAAGAAGATTCCCTTCTTGTGGACTACCTTTTTATATACGCAACTGTCAGGTGTATGCCTATACCCCGTGCTTAAGTCGTGGCCATTTCTAATGAATGAGCCGAGGATATCCAGGACACGGTCATTAACCCCCCCAAAGGCATTGCATAAAACAAGGCAGAATAAAACGGGTTATGCATTTTAATCAATATTTGATTGTACGACTTCATACCCGACCAAGTGGTATCATTATAATACCGTACCCCAAGCCCGTATATGGAAAATAAGTTAACAGTATCTAACTGAGCAAAGTATAAATCACAACAGCAAGTGCACGTAGCTTTTATCGGGCTCCTAATCTGGAAGGAAGGTTTTAATTAACCTATTAGATTCCTAACGGGTCTTTCTTAAGTTTAAACTTAGACCGGTTAATTTTAAAGAAAGAATACGGTTCAAAACGCAAGATTAAGCGAAGACCGGATTAGAATGTGATTTAGTCCCGACAATTTTGAAGACTTGTATAATATGGGTAAACTAAACACATTATGGGTTTTGAGGTGAAAATGATAAGGTTTGACCCGTTTCGGTCAATTTATGCAAACTAGTTACATAAACCGAACCGAACACGAATAACGCATAACGGGTAACCCAATGAGTCGTGAACAGGTTTCCTAAGTTAATATGCTTTAAATATGTTGTGATATCAGTAGGATACCTTCCATTATGCCCAAAACGAGTTTAATCTCAAATTAAGCCCCGTAGGGGTATTTTGGTCATTTTAAAGATTATAAAAGAGATTAAATGTAATTAAGAGGTTTAGGTCTGAATCAATCAGCAAAAGTACTTAATTTAATAAGTTATATCAGTTGGGGATAAGTCTTATATGACAAGAATGGTTTTAACCCATACTACGCGTTTAAACGCATAAAAAGTCGTTTTAAGCGATTTCCAGGTTAGAATAGGAATCTGAATTTCCTGATCAGTTTATAAAGTTCAAACTATTTCATTTATCATATAAAATCAGTAGCAAAATATTTGGTATCTAAATGTCGTGTAAAACTCACTTTATAAACGAAAAGGGTATAATCGGTAATTACTGAATCAAGGTAATAACCCTATGTTATGATCAGTTTAAAAATAATTAAAAATCTTCAAAAATCCCAAAATATTACATTTCATCAGTGGGTAAAAGGTTTGGTGTCAAAAATTTGGTTTAGATAGGCTTTACGCTAATTATGTCGTTTAATTAATAAAAGTCCTTCTAATTACGCTATTGAGCATAACTCCTAATCTAGACCTCCAACTGATGTGAAATTTTAGGAACATGTTTATAAATCAGTAACAAAAATTATTGTCCTCACACATTTCCAAAAATCTCGTTTTATGGTTAAAAGGGCATTATGGTCAACGTTAAGCAATTAACGGAAACATGTAAATGAATCGGACAATCAACGAGTCATTCACAGAGGGTTATACTATTATATAACCTGGTCCTAATGAAGCTCTAAGGCATTTTTAAATCATGCTAATATGGGTCAGAACTGAAAGTCAAAGCAGTGATCAATTTATGCGACTTTCGGTTCCGAACCGGTCCTAAACTGAAAATTGTCGGGTCGGACATGCTTAGACATGTTCTTGCATTGATTACCAAGTTATATGAGTGGTAAAACAGGTTACAAGTCTTCTACATTGCTAATTATGTGTTAATTCGAAAATTATGTTTATGTTGACTTTTTACAACTAACTTTGACCCGACAAAAGACATAGTTAGAGCGGGAATCAGAGGGTGCCCTTTTTAGAGTTTAATGCCCACCTAATTACCAACTTATAACAACTTTTAGTTTGACTAATCACTGGACCATTAGTGATTAATCGTTAAGTCAAACCTTAATTACGATGGTTTGACTTTAAGCTAATAAACTAAGTAAAACACGATTAAGGAAGGTTAAGGAAGCTTACCAAGGTCCTATTCACGACTAATGATGCTTAGGGAATGCTCTTGTGTTCCAGAAATCTTCAGAAGTGAAGTTATGAAAGAATGATCAAAAGTTGCAACAATGAGGGCCTTTATATAGTGTTCTTGATTGATCAAGATGATGCCAAACAAGTCTAGGATTGATCCATGATCAATACAAGTGTCCCTAGTGCCTAAAAACCAGTTACAAGGCCCCTGAATTCGAATACCACTCATATAAGGCGGTGCAACCGTTTTAACAGGCAACTGTCCAAAAATTTGCCCAGATACGGGTCTTACGGACCGTAACCAGAAGGGGATACGGTCCGCATCCATGTCTTACGGACCGCAACCAGAAGCGGATACGATCCGTAACAGAACTTGGTTTAATTCGCCCAGATGACTTCCTTACGGACCGTAAGCCTATACGGATACGGTCCGTATCCGGTGGGTAGAAGCTAGAAATTTGTCCATTTTGTTAGTGCACTACGTCTATTGACTTCGTCTTGTATCATGTAATAGGATAGAATAGGATATTCTGTGCACGAGGTTCGAGAAACTGAGAAATGAGGTTTAAGTGAAGATTTCGCTTGAAGTGAACTTGTGACAAGTTCAAGCGAAATCACACACCACAGATTTCGCTTCAGCTGGTTCAGGTTACTCTCAAGCGAAATCTTACCTCTATAAATAGTGCACATGTCATTTCATTTGGTATTCGACTTCTGAAAGTGTAACGAAGTGCTGCTGAATTTCTGTCAGGTTGTAATCAGTGTTAAAAGCAATATAATTGACAGATTAAAGATTAACAAGCTGTGTTCGTGTCTAGTTCTCTGATTCCGCCTTTGAACTGGACTTAAACTCTTCTGATCGACTCAATCGGGTCAAACAACGATCCAACAAGTGGTATCAGAGCTCAGGAAGAAGAGTTTAGCTTGATATCATCTATTTTTCTGACTTCTACACCTTCTTTTTCAATCTGGATGTGATTTCACGGTCAAAATGGTCTGAATTTTTCACCGAATGTGTAAAACAGTATTCTAACAAAGCCTTGAAAGTTTGAGACCGAAATTCAAAGTAAAAATGACAAAAACTGGACAGAAACTAGATTTCGCTTGAAAGAATTCGTAGATAATGGGTTGATTACGCTTCAAAACAGACTGTTTGGACTATTTCGCTTGAACATCTGAAGCGAAATAGTGTTGTGTTCTTGGTTTTCGCTTGAGTTCATCTGAAGCGAAATAGAGCTGCTGGTTTTCGCTTGAAGGTTCTAATCAGTTGAAGCGAAATAGTTGATTTCGCTTGAATCAGTTGTGTTAGCAGATTTCGCTTGAACAGTTTAAAAGGAGATTTCGCTTGAACTATTATTTTGTGCTGAATTCGCTTGAAGTAATTTGTCAAAAGATTTCGCTTGAAGTCTCATTCTGTTTCAACTTTAGATTTCGCTTGAGTTTCCTAGTTCGATTGAAAAGTGGAATTTTGTGTCGGATCATTTCACGACGATCAAGTGTCAGTCATTTTCAGTTTATTTGATATTTGATTGTACTGATTGGTTTTGTCTGATCTTTCTGTCAGGTTTGCATTATGGCTGAGGAATTCTTCAATACGTTTTACAACGCATTCGCAACTGAATCGTCTGAGGCGTCAAATATTACGCCAAAAACCATTTCTAAGGTGTTAAATGAAAATATCAAGAATGATAATTTTTACGGAACTCATTCAAAGCCACCAACTCTTGATAGCATTGAGGATTATACCTGGTGGAAAGAACGCTTCATCAACTGGGCAAAGGCGTGTGCTCATGAAAGTTGGTTTTGCCTGGAGTATGGGTATGAAAAACCAAAAGACGATAAAGGCAAAGATCTTGTATTCAAAAAGTTTACTAGAGAAGATAAAGCTGAATTTGGAGCTGAACAGAGAATGATAGCATTGATCCAGTCCGCAATCAGAAATGATATCTTTGCTTTACTAACTCATGACGGGTCATCTAAGTCTGTCTGGGAAGCTTTACGTGTTAAAGCTGAAGGGGGTAAACAGATTAAAAAGAACAAAATCGCGTTATTAAAGAAAGAATTTGATCTGTTTGATAACATAAAAGGAGAGTCGGTGAGGCAAATGATTGAGAGATTTTGTCATCTAAAAATTGAATTGGAAAGATTAGAGATAAACAAAACAAGAGAGGAATTGATAGACAAAGTGATTGAAGCGTTACCACGAGCTGATCAGTGGCAAACATTTGTTTTTATTTTGAAAAATGATGCTGTGTATGATAATATTACTCTTGATGCTTTGTTTGAAAAGATTGAAAGTCATGATCTGGAGCTACAAAAGCAAAACAAGATGACTGATTCTTCACATCAACAGAACGTTGGTTTGTACTACAAAAGCTGTGTGTTTTCTGATAAAGGTGTTGGTTCACCAAAAACAGCATTTAGTGGTGAAAAGATGAAAGAACCATCAACAACGTCAACAAGTCATCATTCTGGATATCATTCATCTTCAAAGACAAATTCTGATGATTCTGAAGAAATTCTGTGCAACATTGCTCTTAAACTGAAGAATTCTCCTGCAATGAGCATCAATGCAGCGAAGCAGCAAATGAGTTTCCTTGCATCTGTTCTGGAGTCATATGAAGGTCTAGTAGCTGGCAAAATTGGAAACTCCGAATTGACCAAAGAAGACTACGACCAGATTGATCCGGAAGAGATGGAGCTCATTGACATCCGTTGGTGTTTAGCTAGTTGTATTCGAAGAGCTCAGAGGTACATGGAGATTACCGGGAAACAATCGCTTGGAGGTGCTTCAACAAAGCTTGGATTCGACAAATCCAAAGTGACCTGCTTCAAATGCAAGCAAAAGGGTCATTTCAAAAGAGAATGCAGAAATTCTGAAGTTGGTGAAAGAAATGAACGTCCTTTCAACGATGATTATTATCGAAAGGCGATTTATCATCGAAGCAGAGAAGAACCAAAGTTGATTGAAGATAAACCGAAAGAAAAATCAAGAGCTTATGCTGTAATTTACGAGGATGAAGGATATGATTGGAGTGAGGTTCTTCCAATAGATGACATTGTTGATGAACGGTTCAAAGCTGAAGCCAAACAGGAAGAATTAAATAAACATTATGCTCTTGTTGCTGAGATTCAAGAGGAAAACAAAGACAAAGACATTGCTGAAGTCCATGAAGAAAAAGTTGAGATCAAAGAGAAAACTCGGGAGGAGATCTTAAGTGAGAAGACTTACAGAGAAAGAAATGTGGTTTACAATAGAATGGATGATATGCAGGAGGAGTATGAGATGGCTGTTGGTAGCAAAAGATGGGATAAAAAGAGAGAATGCTACTATAACAGAGAAGGAGAACCGGTTGTTCCCAAGAAAGACATAATCTTCGATGATGTTCTTCTTGCTGTCCCGTTAAGAGCTGAATACTATAGAAGAGTATTGAAAGATGACAAATATGCTAAGCAATATGAAAAGGATATTAGATATGCCATGTTATCGTGTCTGAGAAAAAGGGATGAAGAGAGAATGAAGAAGAATGTTGAAGAAATGGTGAACAATCTGAAGAAAGTTGCTGAAGAGGTTAACATAGAAACTGTTGAAGTTGAAGTTGTGAAGGAAATCAAAAGTGAAGAAGTTGTTGTGAATGAAGAGGTTGAGAAAGCTGTTACCGAAGAACAGCAGATTGAAGAAGAGGTGAAGAAAGAAGAGAAAGAAGAAAAGAATGAGAATGAGGAAGCTGATAATGTTGGTGATGAAGTCGGTGTTGAAGAAAAGCAGAATGTTGTTGAGCAGACAGAGATTGCTGAAAACACCGAAGTGCCAATCACTGAGGTAAATTCTGATTCTGAAAACTTGAAATTGATTGATCAGTGCAAGAAATGCATGGAACCGTGCAGAGCTTGTACTGAAAAAGATGAGCAATTTAGAACAAGAGATCTTGAGTTCACAAAAATTGAAAAGATTTTCAAAGAAAAATGCAAAGAAATGCTGGAAAAAGAAAAAGTTTTTAAAGAAAATGATGAAAAACTTTCAGAAAAATGTAACAAATTAGAGAAAGAAAATGAAGTTTTGAAAGAAAATGTTTTGAAAATGACAAATGAATGTGAACAAAAGGAAATTGCTTGTCAAGAAATGAAGAAAGATTATGACTCAATGAAATTAGCATATGATATTATGAAAGAGTCATACGACAAAGTGAAAGATGAAATGAAATATGCTCAATCTAAAATGAATTATATGTCTGAAACCACTAAGGAGCTTAAACGAATGTATTCTATAAAACAAGATGTTGTTAATTCCTATATTGAGGATGTTGCTAAGTTGAAGCGACAGATTGCTGATTTAGAACAAGATAACAACAAGTTAAAGAGTTACCACGTGTCGTCATATGTGCTTGAACGAATTTTCAATATAAAACCGGGTGATGGTGAGTCTGAGCAAAACAAGAAAGGTATTGGTTCAGAGTTTCATCAAGTTCCACCACCGGGAAAAATTGCATTTTATGATGAGGAAAAGGTCGAAAAAGCTTTCAACATGGTAGACCAATTGCCAGACAACATTGACATAACCTATTCCAAATCTGATGATTCTCATGATTCAGAGGTGGTAGGTAAAGTCGTTGAAAGTGTGTTGGAAGAAGAGTCGGTTGATACAGGTAAATCTGAATCACAGGATGAAGATGAAGGAAATCTTCATAATGGATATATGAAAAACACAAAATCCGAGAAAAGTTTGAATGATGATTCAAAAGGATTGGTTTATACCATGATTGGATCGGACAAATTATTCTTAGATGTTGTATTCCCGATTCAGAATGTGATTTCAGAAAAGGTTGACAAAGTTTTCAAAATGGTTGAGATTGAGAAGTCTGAGATTTCAAAGTTTGTCGGTAAGAGTCATAGAGGTTCGTATAACAAACCTGGTTTCAAAAAGAAGAACATGAAGGCTGGGTTGGGTTATAAGAAGAAACAACATCGAAACAAAAATGAAATGCCGAATTTTCAGACAAAAATGAGTTTTGTTCAAGGAGGCAGTTTAGAAAAAGAAAAAGAATTCAAAATGAAACAGTCTAATGATGAATTCTTTGCTAAAAAGCAAAAGCAACAACCACAGGTCAAAGATGTGCCCATGAGAACATGTTTCAATTGTGATCAAAAAGGACATCTTGCACGCAAGTGTCTTAATCTAAAACCTGTGGATGTTGATCAAAAGAAGATTGATGCTGAGAAACAAAAATCTAAGAATGTGAGACAAAGATCAACCAAATTTGATTCGAAACAAACTTGGAGGTACAATACAAACAAGTTTGCTTCAAATCAAAATTGGAAATCAAACCCAAACAGGTTCGATTCAAGACAGACTTGGAATTCTTACACACCCAGATTCAGAACAACACAAAGTTGGAAAACCACAGTTGATATGACAAAACCTCAAGAGTTTTGGAAACCAAGAGTTGTTGTTCAAAATCAAAATGTTCAAAAAGTTTCACATTTTTACAAACGAGGTACACCAAAAGGTCAGACATGGTCTGTTAAGAAACAAGTTGATTTGGTAAAAGATGAGAAAGTTTTTGTGAAAAATGACAAAGAATTTCCAGCATTGAATGAAAATTGTTGTGTTGAAATGCCTAAGGTTCAAAAGACCTGGGCTAAATTGTTCAAGTAATTCAGTTAGTTCAATGTGCAGGTGCTCAACAATTCTGAAGATTGTAAAATTGGAACTTGGAGCAGCCTGGCACAACAACAAGGAAAGGTTGCTGCTGGATCCTGTGTTGGTTGAAACAGGAAGTTTATATGTTTTCTGTACATAAATAAACAATATTTTCAAAATCCTAAAAATTGGAAAAATTAAAAAAAAAAACAAAAATATGTTTTTAGTTTGTTAAAATTTGAAAACCCAAAAATATGTTGTTTTTAATTTTGTTTTGATTGTATGTTGATTGAATATGCCGAAACCCTCACGGCTGAACAAACATGATTACTTTCATCAGATTGAAAAACGGTTTTCAAACTGTTAAGATCAATGTGTTGTATATCATGGGGGTATGTTATATTTTCTGTTTAAAGTGTATTTTTTTCTGCAAATCAGAACACGATAAGCAGAAAATGGATGGCGAGACAAAGCTATCAGTATTGGTTGTCAAATTTTCTTTACATGATTTTGCATTTTAGGGGGAGTAATATTGTTAGAAAATACAAAAATATTTGAAAATTTGAAAAAGTAAAAAACATGATAAAATTCAAAATTTGAGTTTTGCGTAAAAAGAGGAAATGATAGTACATCAGTAGACGGTTACAGTATGCTAAAGAATTGGAAAGTTTAAATGTGTTAAACGATCTCACCGTGGATGTGTCGGTAGGTTTTTATACATTTAGTAAACTTTTTCGGGATATAAACCTAAATTCAAACTTGCTTATTTTGTGGGGAACACTACTTGGATATATAGGTAACCCCTGAAATCTCGTTTGAAAGGTTTCGTAATCTGATATACTAGGTCTTTATACTCAATGATGTCTGGGGTATTATTCCGGGACTTCTGCTGAACGGTAGTTCTGACCTAGTCCTTGGATAATACTTTCTGCAAATGCTTGAAACATAGCATTAAACCCTCAGCATGCTGAAACAATTAAATTGATAAATGCTGCTGTTGTAAGCAAAAAGATCCTCTAAAGGGGACACACCGAAAAGTCGAAGCTGATATCTCTCTGCGTATACGGAAGTATCGATCTGAGATCCCTCGGCCCTCGCATACCTAATTTATATACAGATATCATTGTAGTATACTCACCTGTAAGACTGATTATTGGGATTCTGGATACGGGAGTATATTCAAGAGGTGGGACACATGAATAGGTTTAAGTTCTTAAAATACCTAATTCGTATCCTGAATCAGTTGAAGTTTGTATGAAAATTTAAGTGGACAAGTATATCGACAATCTAAGTGAATTGTTTAATTCTTAAAGTGTTAAAAAGCTCAACGGTACTTATGACTTGTCGAAAACTGATATGATCCTCTGACGCATACTCAAACAAAAATATTGTCTGTAAATATGTTTGTACATATTTCTTTACTGCTTTATATTTTCAGAAAATACAAAAAGATTTTGATTTCTGTTTTATTTTTGACAACCGATGTCTGAGTGCTGAGTTTCAAAATCTAAGTAAGCTAATTGTGTTTCTGAAAATAAAACAAGTTCATTAAATTGAAACTTGAATTTAAAATCAAAAATTTCAAAAACAGTTTGTGATATCTCCAAGGTCATTAGTTTGGACTTGGATGATTAACTGTGAGGGATTTGGATTCTTTAATACTGCTAAATCCATACAGTTTGTTGATAGAGGGTGTGGATTAGAGAATTTGATTGAGAATTCAAAATGCTGTTACTCATAAATGTTTGAGAAATTGCAGATGATAGTCCAGACTACGATCCCGGAAGCAGAGTCTAAGGGGAAGTCTGAAGACAAGTTTGAAACAAAGAAAAGCTTGTAGATGGAAAGCTAGGTGTCGATCCCAAAGCACGGAAGCTTGATGAAAGGGGGAGCCTGAAGCTGATAGAAGAAGAGAGTGATGGATGCGTACAATGTTACAATCTGAACAAAAGAAAAGGCAGAATGATCAAGACTGAAGATGTGTCATATTGAAGAATAGTCACTGAAGACTTCGTCAATATCCGAGGGGGAGTCTGTTAGTGCACTACGTCTATTGACTTCGTCTTGTATCATGTAATAGGATAGAATAGGATATTCTGTGCACGAGGTTCGAGAAACTGAGAAATGAGGTTTAAGTGAAGATTTCGCTTGAAGTGAACTTGTGACAAGTTCAAGCGAAATCACACACAACAGATTTCGCTTCAGCTGGTTCAGGTTACTCTCAAGCGAAATCTTACCTCTATAAATAGTGCACATGTCATTTCATTTGGTATGCGACTTCTGAAAGTGTAACGAAGTGCTGCTGAATTTCTGTCAGGTTGTAATCAGTGTTAAAAGCAATATAATTGACAGATTAAAGATTAACAAGCTGTGTTCGTATCTAGTTCTCTGATTCCGCCTTTGAACTGGACTTAAACTCTTCTGATCGACTCAATCGGGTCAAACAACGATCCAACACATTTCACATGTTTTGACCATGCAAACCTTTCAAGTTCGAATCTTATGTCTTTTCCTTGTAGAGGGGACCATGTAATAGGTTGGCATACCTTTACATGTGCTGCCATGCATGATGAGGTTTTTGGATGCATTAAGAATTCTTTTTAAACGGACTTTTGTTGCATTTTTATACAAGATCACTTGTTTAGCAGTACAATTTACTTTTCAGTTAAATATCCCGATTTGGAGTAGTTCTTAGATGTTTTTAAAAAAATATTCCGAGGCTTGGATTTTTATAAGTTGTCACTCAGAGGTATTTTAATAACATGTTGATGTTTTAAATCATACCATACATCTTTAACTTGATCCGAGTTCATGACGTGTTTGCCTTACGTGACACGTGTCGATATAATATTGGACATGAAATTTCGAGGTGTTACATCCTCACCCCCTTAAAAGAAATCTCGACCTCGAGATTTACTGAAATAAATGAGGGTATTTTTCTTTCATTGTGGACTCTACCTCCCACGTATACTCGGGACCTCTACGTGCTTCCTTCGAAGCTTCTTAACCTGTCGATCCTCGATCGACACAGGTTTTTCAACAAACTTCAAGCTCTCATCGATGTGCACATCTGTATGTGGTATGACTAGTGACTCATCAGCTAGACATTTCTTCAGATTGCAGATGTGAAATACGTTATGAATACCACTGAGCTCTTCAGGAAAATTTAACTTATAAGCCACTGATCCGACACATTCGATGATCTCGAATGGTCCTATGTATATGGGGCTTAACTTGCCTTTCTTGCCAAAACACATTACCCCTTTCCAGGGTGATACCTTAAGTAGTACCTTGTCACCTACCTCGAACTTCAGAGGCTTATGCCTTAAGTCCGCGTAGCTTTTCTGCCTATCCCTGCCAGCTTTGAGACGACCGCGTATCTGCACAATCTTATCTATCGTCTCCAGGACTATTTCAGGTCCTGTCAGTTGGACATCTCCAACTTCCGCCCAACAAACGGGCGTTCTGCACTTCCTACCATACAGTGCCTCAAAAGGCGCAGCCTTAATGCTTGTATGATAGCTATTGTTATACGAGAACTCGATTAATGGTAGGTGGTTATCCCAACTACCACCTAAGTCAATCACACATGCACGAAGCATGTCTTCCAAAGTTTGGATGGTACGCTCACTCTGCCCGTCCGTCTGAGGATGGTAAGCCGTACTAAAATTTAAGCGCGTGCCCAAAGATTGTTGGAAGCTTTTCCAAAAATATGACGTGTAACTAGTATCTCTGTCAGAGATAATAGACACTGGTACGCCATGCAGAGATACAATCTTATCTACGTACAATTGGGCTAACATGTCGGAGCTAAAAGTCTCCTTAATAGGTAGGAAATGTGCTGACTTAGTCAGTCTATCTACTATCACCCAAATGTGCAGACTTATCCATCTTTGGCAAATTATCGGGTCAACCTCCCCGTTATAGATTGGCGGTTTACACGCCATGAATTCCTTGTACGAACACCCTTTGCATTCTCCCGACTTTTCTTTTATAAGGTTGACATTATCTTCCAACCTTTTGACTCGCTCTTCAACAAGCGACAACACCGTGCTTTGAATCTTGTCTATAAACCCGGAT
>JARYGA010048554.1:0-41952 GCA_030545235.1 Helianthus tuberosus | reverse complement strand
TTTTCTTGTAAAATCTTTTTGAACACTCACCAACTTCATATGTTGAATTCTTAAACACTTTAAACCTTTCAGTTGGTGGTTCGGTTTTATCAACAACTATTTCTTTGAGTTTTTCTGAAACTCCATGTTTTGTGTTGGTTGCCTTAGGACAGTTCCAGGCGATGTGACCAACTTCTTGACATTTGTAACAGGTTCTAGTCTCTTTTCTCTGATGAGCTTCAGTTTTCTTCTTTTTAGCAAGAAATTCCTGATTTGACTGTCTCCAGAATGAGCTCTTCTTTTCATCCTCAGCAGAAGTACCTGAAACAAATTTCGTATATGTTTTAGAAATTTTCTCATTTTTATAATTTTCTGGTGGAATAAAACCAAGACCTTTCTTTTTGAAATTACCGTTATGGTTTGGTTTCTTTTGATAACCTGAACCAGAACTGTAACCCATTTTCTTATTTAATTTTTGTTTTATTCTTGAGGTGTAAGGTCTAGGTTTTGTAGAAAAATTTTCATCTTTTATTTCAGAAATATTAATTTCTATCAATTTGAATACCTTTTTGATCATTTCAATTTTAACACCTCTTATTGGAAATTCTTTATCAAAATATAATTTGTCAGAACCATTCAAAGTATATGCAACTTCAAATGTTTCCTCATTCAAATTAGATTTTGACAACAAAAATTCTTTACTATACACCCGTTTTCCCGACGACTTTGAACTCCTGACAGACGAACTCGAACTCCTGGACTCGGACATTGACTCGGACTTCTCATCCTTATCTAACACCTGATCGACCATCCTTTTTATTAACTCAGACTCATGATCTATGTCGGACGCTGTGAATGTGATGTCAATATTGTCTGGTAATACATCGGTTATCTCGGACTCCAACTTTATATTGACTGCCTTTTTTACTTGTTCCTCATTTGGTTTTCTAGACAAATACCCTTCCCAAATTGGAGGCGGACACTTATTATAACAGACACTCTGTTTCTTACCAGTATCCTTCTTCTTCGGCTTCTTGTCGTCAAACACTTCAAAACCTGCAACGGTTGGATAAATTCTGTCAATTAAGTAATCAGAACTTGAATAACTTTTCAGTAATCGTCTGATTCTTTCATTTTCAACTTTTGCAATTTCCAACTCCTGCTTCAACTTAGCACACTCTTCAATGTAGTAATTGATCTCTTTTTGTTTGGACATCATTGTTGCATTCATCATTGTCAAAGCATCTTCTCTTTCAGAGTTTGTCTTCTGCAAACTATTCACAGTTTTGTTCAATACATCACACGACTCTTTCACATTCTTGACATCAAACAACAACTTCTCTTTCAACTTTTCAAGCTCACTAAACCTTTCATCTTTATCTTCACATTGTTTGCAAGGTTCCAAACATGTAAGACAAGGTTTTGTGACTTCAACAATCTTTTCAATCTCCACAATCTTCTCGACTTCAACTACTTTTTCCACTTCAACAATCTTCTCAACAACCTTAACTTCTTCCATTTCTTTTGCAGCTTTTCTCTCTTTAAGTTTCTCCAATTTATCTACAAAATAAAATTCAAGACTGTCAGAAGATAAATGAGTTTTTCCAATGTTTATCTGTTCAATTTCTTCATCATCATCACTAGTATCTGTTGAACTGTTTTCAGAAGAAACAGATTCTTCATCTTGACTTTTCTCTTCATCAGATAACACTGCTATCCATTCTTTCATCAATTCTGGCTTTCGAACAATTTGAGCAATGAAAGCTTTAAACTCCCTATTCTCATCCACAAACCTTTCCCAGCTAAATCCTGGAGCCATTTTCTCATCGTCTTGATCAATGATACCATAATAAGCTTTCTTATTTGCATCTTCGATCGCTTTCCCATGAGTAGTTTGTGAATCTTTTTGTTGATATGGTTGATGAGCAACTTGTTGATATATGGCTTTCCGATAGTAATCATGGCCACCAAACGGATTCTTTGCTCCATTTGCTTCTTGATTTTTACATTCTCGCTTAAAATGTCCTTTCTCCCTGCATCGAAAACAAGTAACTTTAGATTTATCAAAACCTAAACTAGAGACATGTGCATCTAAGAAATCATTTCTTCCTGTAATCATTTTGAATTTCTCAGCTCTCCTCAGAACACTTGCTAAACACCATTTTATATCCATAAGCTCCAATTCTTCTGCATTGATCTGGTCATAATCTTCCTTGGTTAACATAGGATTACCAATTTTTCCAGCAATAAATCCTTCATAAGATTCCAAAGCAGTAACCAGTAATGCCATATGACTTTTAACAACTTCTTCAGAAAAATTTTGACCATTTTGAAGATGCAATGCAACATTGCACTGAATCATATGTCCATTACCAACATTTGCACTTTGAACACGTGGAGGATTGATATTTGAAAATCCACTAGTGTTGATTGAACTTTGACCGACTGATCCAGATGAATTTCCTGCACTAAAAGCAGTTTGGATCTTTGGACTTGCTTCAACAGTTTGAACATTTCCTTTATAGTATAATTTGTTGTCTTGTTGATTGCTCGAGCTGTTCATTCTGGCAATCTTTTGCTGTTCAAGATCCTGTCCCTCAAGCTTTTCAATAAACTGTCCAATTGACAATCTACTAAACCCTCCTGTATTCTTTAAAATCATGAGATATGTACCCCATTCTTTCTGAGGTAAAGCATCAGCTAACTTTTCAACCCATTCTGCTGGAGTTTTAGTAATTTTCAACTGAGACATGGTTCGCACAATATGACAATATCTCTCAATGAGAGTCTTTGTAGATTCACCTGGCATACTTGTAAACAACTCAAATTCTTTCTTCAATAATGATTTTTTGCTATTGATCATTTCCGTACTTCCTTCAAATTTCTTCTCAAGTGCCTCCCATATTGAAAAAGCACTACCATCATGCTGAAGCAACACAAATATATCCTCTTTGACAGCTTGTTGTAGAAGACTAATCATCATTTTTTCTCCTTTATAACTATCTCTCTCTTTGTCTGAAAATTCTGAGATAATTTTATCAACATTCAAAGCAGTCTATGGTCTAATATATTTTGTTTCAATGCTTTCCCAAGCTCTCAGATGGTTTTCCTGAACCCAATTCTCAAACCAATTTTTCCAGCCATGGTACTCTTCAATTCCCATAAGTTTCGGGGGTTTTTGCAATGTTCCAGTTTCGTTTTCCAAGTTCAAGTTTTGAGCAATGGAAGCTGGACTAGTCGGAGATGTAGCAAACGCGTTGAAGAACTCTTCTTCCATGATTCGGTAAAAAGTTTCACAAACAGACACTTTTAAACGAGATAAGATCTTCCAAACGAAATTACTTCAAATGAGATTACCTGCACACAAACTTTCAAACGGAATTAAGAATTTCAAACGAAATTAAACACTTCACATGAAATTCCCTAATTTCGTTTGAACTAGACAAACAAGATTTAATTCCGTGCGGAATTATGAAACAGTTCACGCAAAATTAACTTTTCAAAACGGAATTATGATTTCGTTTGAAATTTCAAACGGAATTATGAACTCCGTGTGGAATTAGCAACAAGTTCAAACGAGATTAGTTTCAGACAGTAATCTCGAGCGGAATTAAGGTATAATTCCAAGCGGAATTAAGCTGATGTCATCATATTTGATCTGAATTTCAAGCAGAATTATCAATTTTAGCAGATTTAAGTCGAATTAAGGTTCACTTTTCTCAAGGATTTGTTAAAACATCACTTCGCTTATAATATGTGAAATTCAGATCATTTTGACCGGTAAAACTTGTTCAATTGAGAAAAGACGGTGTAGAAGAAAGAAAACACAATGAAATCAAGCTGAAATCTGCAGAACTCCTCCTCCTGAGCTCCGATACCACATGTAGGATCGTGTACGGACCCGAAATGAGTCGATCAGAGGCATTCTATACAATATGAAAGGCGGAAACAGACATATTGTGTGTGATTCAGCTAGAATATCACTTTTAACTGTCTTTCTATTGATCTGGTAACAATTACAAGTCTGTAGACACTTCGACAGAGCTTCGCCGTCGGAAAACCTCAACCTCATTCTATTTAAAATGAAATGAAATGACACATATATATAGGCATTCTAATCCCGTTTGAACATACTCAAACGGTATTACATTGAAACGAGGTTACAACACTCAAACAGAATTACTTTGTAATTCCGTGCGGAATTACATGAGACATCTTCAAGCGGAATTAGAGCCTTGAAGCGGAATTAGCTTTCTTGTCATTTTCTCGATCTTGGTGCCCTGAACAATGCAAGACTAGATACAAGACGAAGTCGACAGACGTATGCACCAACAGTATCCTGATCAAACCTATGCATCAACTCCTGAAACACATGTGAAAATAGGTACGTCAGCATAAAAATGCCTGTGAGATACATAGGTTTTGTGAAAATAGGATTCATGACTTAAGTTTAAAGAAATGTTTAATAAAAAATAGTCATGAATCTTGTTAAGTGTTTTCTTTTATAAATCATATGAAAATTTGATAAGATATCAGATTATATAAAAGAAAGGTGTATGGTTAGTTAAATAACCAAGTAAAATGAGTTGTATAGAATAAACTGTTTTTGTAAAACAATGTCTTGTGAAAATATGTTATTTATGTAATATGTAATGTGTCTAAATTGAAATGGTTTAAATAACGCAACGATATGTAATATCATAAAAGCACTTATATATAGGAAGTACCAGCGGCGTATCCACCATGCTTTTATCAAATTACACACGCCTCGTTTCTTAAATCCCTTACCAAACAAACCACCAAATTGTCTTGTTTAAACCAATTGTCAAATGTTTATGTGTAAATAATTGTCTATTGTCAAAATGTAAATCATGTAATGTGTAAACCAATGTCAAAATGTTTATGTCAAATGTAAATCATGTAATGTGTAACCAAATGTCATGCATGGCAAGTGAAATGTATCAACTGAACCATAGGTAAAATGCACAAAACAAGGTATTGAAGTAAAAACACAGTTTAAATCAAAGTTATGTTTTTGTAAAATAAATGCATGCTCTACTGATACAAACATTTATGCGGTATTGTGAAAATGCATACATTCAAGCCTTGAGACTGTGGCGACAAACCCTTAAACAAATTAAAGGTTTATCTGAGTTATGTGTATCGAATTCGGTCATTCCATCCATCCAAACAAACCTAGGATTTCAGGAACGGGAGTTGTCAATTCCTATGGTACCACTACCTACCAACGAACGGCATGGCCAATGTTAATGAATGTATTTTTTTTCCCATTTAAACAAACCAAATGTCATACCAAAATGTAAGCATATGATGTAAAACAAATGTACTAAGTATGCAACAATGAACATACATAGCATGTGGTGTAAAACAATGTACTAAGTATGCAACAAATGGACATACATAGCATGTGATGTAAAACAATGTACTAAGTATGCACTAAATGGACATACATAGCATAAAATGTAAAACAATGTACTAAGTATGCACTAAATGAACATACATAGCATAAAATGTAATGTAAAACGATGTACTAAGTATGCACTAAATGGACATACGTAGCAAAAACATAATGAAATCATGTACTATAAGTGTACTAATGAACATAACAAGCATATGATATGAAAACATGGAAAGTATGAAAGTAACAAGTAGGCACATATGTTTCACCCCAAAACATTTGAAAATGTAAAAGAGGGGACCATGTACTCACTTGAGATTGCCTAGAAGTCCTTGAATAACAACCAAGCAATGCTAGAGATCACGGAATCAAACGGCACCTAATATAGGTAACTACGTTAATAAACCGAACCTAAATCGGAGGATCGGATAAAATGTGGTTTCGTAAACCAAATGAGTATAGGAACTCATGTAATATGGTTTAACAAAGCCTACATTCTAAAATGAAACCTAACCTAAGTGCTTATGACCCATTACGACCCGTTTAGGTAGCTTACGCTACTTTAACGCGTCGTTCGCGTAAAACGCGTTTCGACCGCCTGACTAGTCCTATGACAAGTAAAATATGCCTTAACATGTCTAATATTGTTGCCTAATCGGTTTAGATGTCAAAATTTATGTTACATATGCTTAAAATGAATTTTGGCGTAAAAAGGGCATTTTGGTCATTTTCCTAAGGCATATAAACTACCTATCATACAACTAACTAAACTTAGTGACCATAAGGTATAACCTCGGAAGGTTATTCCCTATACAACTATGGTCACCTAATGTGTTTGGTCGGATCCTAATGATCGACCAAACGGGTCGGGTTCGAAAGTCTAAGCGATTGTTTAAACCGCTTATCTTACGACTCTATATAAGCACTAAACCTAAAGTGACGAGCTAAACATGTTAAAACATGTTTAACGAAGTTTGAAAACAGGTTTGGTATCAAAACAAAGGGTCTTGATACCTAAAAGTAGTTTGGTTGCAAAATAAGCAAGAATACGCATTTTGACCGAAACTACGACTCGTCACTATGCCTAGATAACGTGGTAATCAGTAGGTATAGTCACAAAGGACTATGACCATCGTGATTACCCTCACGTTGCGAAGTTTAAACGAACTTCGTGTTGACCATAAACTTGTCAAAGTTGAAAGTCAAACATAGTTTGACTTTCGTGCTTAAAACGCGAAAAAGAATGAAAGAATACTTAAAAAAGGTCCAAGAACGGAAGTTTTGATCTTAGAATTTCTAAGGTATGAAGGTTTTATCCTTCAACTTAGAGAAAATCTGATCAAAGTGTAAGTTTGCAAGTGAAATGGAAGGGGTATATATAGTTTTCGGGCCACCGTCAGGATCGTTCGTCGAAAACCGTGCTTCGATCTAGACCTTACATGTGTGCCCATGGTTTTAGAATACCATGGGTGCCCCAAAATAGCCCCTAGAATGTATACAAACCGTTTGCAAGTATTGGAAACAGCTGGATCAAGTTGTTAAACATTTTTTACTGAACTGGTAGGTTTAGACGCCCTGCGTAAGAGTCCAGGGCAGGCTTACGCGGCCCTCCTGGTCTGCAGATCAGTCAATAAGTTTCAAAAAGTGCAGTTACAGTCCCTGCAAGTGTTTAAGGCCTTTTTCGACACGTTTAAACCGTTAAGTCATTTTCAAGGCTCTAGAATGATGCCTAAACATATGGGACATGAAACATGCTCAAAAATATGTCGGATGTCGGTTCGTTTGGCCGTACGATCACGTTATTCGGTTAATTACGACGAAACACGAACAGACTTGAAAAACGATCCAAATTACGCGACGAATGGAATTTTATCATGCCAATCACTAAAATAAAATATTTTAATGGTTACATAAATTTTTGGATGTCCGGATGTATTCAGAACGTAAGTTATGCGCGAAAATGCAAACTTATGCACTTTTTGACGCTTTTAGTCCCTGAAAGACCAAAAAGTGTATTTTAACATACCGAACCCCTCAAAGCCTATTTCTAAGCTATGTAAAGGATATTTAGGGTATGTTTAACTTATGATCAAGTTCCAGATTGTCCGTTACAGTACGAATCAGCATACTTTCGCAGTTTGTCGAAATTAATCCCTATAAGCGAATAAACTTGATTTTGTCATACCAAAGCCTTCAAAACTTATTTCTAAGTTATGTAAAGGTATGTTAAGCATATATTGATGTTCCGGAGTGTTTTTCATGTTAAACTGATTACGTTTATGCATCAGTTTGCGTATAACGCTCCAGAAAGCGATATAAAGTTTGAAATTGGACAAAAGTTAAAACATGAAAAAATGTCAAACATAAACAAACAAACATTGGGATCAAATAACATTGTTTTATTGATAACTGAACTGTTTACAATGATTACAAGCACAGATGTCACAGTCTCCCCTACTTGTGGAAATTTCGTCCCGAAATTTATTTAGAGGAAACTTTTGAGAAAAGATGTGGATACTTCGCTTTCATTTGATCTTCACGTTCCCAAGTAAATTCTGGTCCACGTTTAGATTCCCAGCGAACTTTGACAAGTGGAATGCGCTTGCGTTTGAGCCACTTGACTTCACGTTCCATGATTTCCACTGGTTTCTCAACAAAATGCATCGTGTTATCCACACGAATTTCATCAAGCGGTGTGTGGAGGTTCTCATCAGCTAGACACTTCTTGAGATTGGACACGTGAAAAGTTGGATGAACATTTCCAAGTTCAGGAGGTAACTCAAGTCTGTAGGCTACCGTACCGATTCTTTCGACGATCTTGAATGGTCCAACATATCTAGGTGCAAGTTTTACTGTCTTTCCAAATCTGATCACACCTTTACAAGGTGAGACCTTAAGTAATACACGATCACCGACTTGAAATTCCAAGGGCTTGCGTCGTCGGTCCGCGTAACTCATTTGACAGCTTCTAGCTGTCTGAAGGTTATCGCGAACTTTCTTAACCTTATATATTGTCTCTAGAATAAGGTCAGGTCCAGTAAGCTGAGCCTCACCGATCTCATTCCAGCAGACTGGTGAACGACATTTTCGACCATAGAGAGCTTCGAAATGAGCCATGTTTATGCTGGAGTGATAACTATTGTTGTAGGAGAATTCAATCAATGGAAGATACGAATCCCAACTACCACCAAAATCGATCACACAAGCTCTAAGCATATCCTCCAAAGTCTGGATTGTTCTTTCAGTTTGGCCATCTGATTGCGGATGATAAGCAGTGCTCAAATGAAGTTGGGTTCCCATAGCAGATTGCATGGTTCTCCAAAAACAAGATGAGAATCGAGCATCTCTGTCAGAAATAATGTTTAAGGGAACACCATGTCGAGATACAATTTCATCCACATAGATTTTAGCCAGCTTGTCAGCAGATAGATCCTCACGGATTGGCAAGAAATGTGCTGACTTTGTAAGACGATCAACAACTACCCAAATAGCATCATGACCTCTCTTAGTGCGCGGGAGTTTGGTAATAAGATCCATAGCAATTTTTTCTCTCCGGTGAGCTTTGTTTTCAGACGGTTGTCGTTGCGGGCAAAAGGGGTTCTTTAGCGTCATTGACGGCTGGAGTTGTTTGAGATCATTCAACGGGAGTTTGGGAGTTTGTGTGTTCCACCCGCGAGTATCTTCTATTTTCCACTCCGACAACACTCAGGTGCCTTCTATCCTTGCATATATAGATATATAGTAGATAGATATATAGTTATATAGCACCAAAGATAACAGGTCTCTACCATCTAAAAACACCTCCCATTTATTTGCTTGTACCCCCAGTGTTGTTTGTGTGCTAGTTGTAACTGGTTTTGAAATACTAGGAGATTTTTGAAAATTGTTTTGTTTTTCTGGCGAGTATCGGGGTTTCGGCTAACAATCTGGTCTTTAGCTAATAACCTTGCCGGAGGAGTAGGAAGGGCATTCTATCCTATTTACACCTACATGTACAGACTTAAACTATACATACATAAATATACCTACTGATTCACTTAGATCTATAAAAGTAGTTTTGCTAGTATATAAAATATATATACAGTTAGTTCATTAAAATAACTATATTACAAGGTTTTTAATAAAATATATTACATTTTAATATACTAAATTGTTGGATTGTTATGCTTAGTTCTCCGCTTCTATTTGTGTGCTTGGTGTGATTCTTTTCACCGAACCTTGTGATTAGCACGGCATTGTGTTTCGGTTTATTCTGCATTTGTCTGCTTAGGTTATTTATTTGATATTGTTTGTTATTTATTGCTCATTTTATACGGTATACTATCTCATTCTGTGCTTCTTGTTAATCTTTGTACGTGTCAGAGTGTGATTGCGTGTTAGCGACGTTTTAGGGCTGGTGTGTTTCATTTCTCTTTTAGGTGAGTTGTTACAATCATAGACGATAGGAGTCATGACTTTTCCTTGAGATCGTGTCCAAGGACGAGAGGTGCAAGCAAGGGAAAGGATAGGGGTTATATTTTGCGTGTTGCCTCTTGGAATGTAGGAACACTTAGTAGTAAATTGTTGGAGGTGGTAGATGCACTTAAGAGACGTAGGATAGGGATAGCATGCCTCCAGGAGACCAGGTGGAAGGGGCACAAAGGGGACGTGCGTAATGGGTACAAGTTATTGTACTCGGGGATGGATGGGGCAAAGAATGGGGTAGGTTTTCTAGTGGCTTTGGAACTATACAAAAATGTAGTTGAGGTGATACGACACAACGATAGGATTATGGTGGTGAGGTTAGTACTAGGAGGAGAGGTGGTGACAGTGGTTTGTGCTTACGCACCACAAGTTGGACTAGGGGACCAGGAGAAGAGGGACTTTTGGGATCGTTTAGATGCAGTTGTGAGGGCCATACCAAGGGATGAGAGAGTATGTATAGGAGGCGATTTTAATGGTCACATTGGTAAAGGTAGTGATGGTTTCCAGTCAGTGCATGGGGGTTTTGGGTTTGGTGATAGGAACGACCCTGGTAGGGATCTTCTAGACTTTGCAGTAGCTCACGACCTAGGTATTATAAACTCTTTCTTTAAGAAGAGAGATTCGCATTTGATTACTTATAGTAGTGGAGGACGTAACACACAGATTGACTATCTTTTGATGAGACGATGTGATCTACGATGGTGCAGGGATTGCAAGGTTATACCAGGGGAGACAATAGTGGCTCAACACCGTTTACTGGTCGCTGATATAGTCATGAGAGAGGTTTTGACTAAGGGGAAGGGGAATATGCGACCTAGGATACGATGGGGTAATTTGAAAGGCGACAGAATTGCACTGTTCAAAGAGAAGGTCATTTCGACAACATTGGCCCAACTGGATGGGGACTCAACCCGGGTGTGGGAGGCTATGGCGAGCACCATTACTTATGTGGCGAAGGAGACTCTAGGAGTAACAACAGGAAAGACAGATGGGCGTAAAGAGTCTTGGTGGTGGAATGATGAAGTACAAACCAAAATAAAGGATAAACAAGAGAGCTTTAGGGATCTTTTGAGATGCACGGATGACGATGAGCGTGCGAGATTGAGGGAGAGATACACAAAGGTCAAAAGGGAGGCGAAAAAAGCAGTGACTGAAGCAAAGAACACAGCCTATAAGAAGATGTATGAACGCCTACAAACAAAGGAGGGGGAAAACGATATGTTCAAGATTGCCAAAGCTAGGGAGCGCAGGAGGCAAGATCTAGGGGTAGTGAAGTTTATAAAGGGAGAGGATGGACGGGTGTTAATCAAGGAACATGACATAAAGTCAAGATGGCAAACTTACTTCCACAAACTTTACAACGGAGATGGGGCTTACCAACAACAAAGAGACAATTCGATTACACAGAGACAACAACAAAATAATTGCTATTGTAGGCGTATCACACAGGGAGAGGTGATGGCAGCACTTAGGAAGATGGGAAGGGCTAAGGCAGTGGGTCTGGACAACATACCAATTGAGGTGTGGAAGTGCTTGGGACAGGAGGGAGTTCAATGGCTAACTAACTTGTTCAATCTCATTCTCAACTCGGGAAGAATGCCAGACCAGTGGAGGAGCAATATTGTAGTGCCTTTATATAAGAACAAGGGAGACGCCCAATGTTGTGGTAGTTATAGAGGGATTAAGTTGTTAAGCCATACTATGAAACTATGGGAGAGGGTGATCGAGACTAGACTTAGAAGAGAAACCCAGGTTACGGTAAACCAATTTGGTTTCATGCCAGGGCGGTGAACTACAGAAGCGATACACATTCTAAGGAGATTGATGGAAAAAAATAGAGAGAAAAATCGAGATCTGCATATGGTGTTCATTGATTTAGAAAAGGCGTATGACAGTGTGCCACGTAGGTTGATATGGGACAGTTTAGAGGATAGAGGGGTACCTAGTAAGTATGTAGACTTAATTAAGGATATGTATGTTGAAACTAAAACTAGTGTTCGTGCACCGGTAGGTGATACTGATTTCTTTCCTGTGGAAGTAGGACTCCACCAAGGGTCAGCGTTGAGTCCTTTTCTATTTGCGATTGTCCTAGATGAGTTGTCAAAGTCGATTCAGGAGTCAATTCCGTGGTGCTTGCTTTTTGCAGACGATATTGTGCTGATAGAAGAAAGTAAACAGAGCTTGAATGAGAGGTTAGAAGAATGGCGTGTAGCCTTAGAAGGCAAAGGATTGCGAATAAGTCGCTCTAAGACTGAGTACCTTTTCTGTGATTTTAGTGGAGCAGGCGATGAGAACGACACTCAGATCACCATTGAGGGCCAGGTGGTCCCACAGGCAACTAAGTTCAAGTATTTAGGATCGTTTGTTCAGAGTAATGGAGAGATAGACAGTGACGTAGTTCACCGTATCCAGGTTGGATGGTGTAGGTGGAGAGTAGCCACAGGGGTATTATGCGACAAGAGGTTCCCTGATAAATTAAAAGGGAAATTTTATAGGGTTGCAATTAGACCCTCTATGTTATACGGAACAGATTGTTGGGCCATCAAGAAAATTCATGCACGAAAGCTAGAGGTGGCGGAGATGAGGATGCTAAGATGGATGTGTGGGCATACTAGGTTAGACAAGATAAGAAATGAGGTTTTCAGGGTAAGATTAGGAGTTGCTGGTATTTCAGACAAAATAAGGGAGGGAAGATTGAGATGGTTTGGGCATGTCAGGAGGAGGCAGACGACAGACCCGATTAGAATTGTTGAAACACTCACTGTAGATGGGAGGAGGAGTAGAGGTAGGCCGAAAATGACTTGGGAGGAGCGGATTAGGAAATATTTGCTAGATTTGCACCTCTTCGAGGACATGGTCGAGGATAGAACTTCGTGGAGGCGTAGGATTAAGGTTAATGACTTTTAGGAGTTTGCCTTGGTTTTTGGTTTAGGTTCTTCTCCTATGAGTTTAAATTTTTTCGTTTTCTATAAGGTGTGATAAAGTTGTTTATAAGTCATCACTTATTCCCGGTGTCGAAGTTTTTACTAGCAACTACTTATTTATTTATGTGTTATTTTTATTATTTCTCTTTTCCACCTTTTTAGTAGTTGTGTGCTTATATATGTTTTTCCAGAAGCTTTTGTCTTGGTCTTGTTTATTTTTTTGGAGCCGGGGGTCTCACCGGAAGCAGCCTCTCTATTCCCTGGGATAGAGGTAAGGCTTGCCTACATCCTACCCTCCCCAGACCCTACCAATAGCTTTGCTATAAGTGGGATTATACTGGGTATGGTTGTTGTTGTTGTTGTTTTCTTCATACCAGGCAACCAATAGTGAATACGAATATCCTTATACATTTTGTCTGCACCAGGATGAATAGAATAACGAGACTTATGAGCTTCATCCATAAGCAAGGTGCAAAGATTGTCTTGACTTGGGACCCACAAACGGTCCATGAAATAATACAATCCATTGTCTTTCAGCTCGAGATCAGTCTTAATATGAAATGGTAATTCCTTACTCATCAAATCTTGTGAAACACAAGTATGTTGAACCTGAGAAATGCGTGTTTGAATATCAGATCGAAATCGAACATAATGAAGCTTGACATGCTCTTTACGACTCAAAACATCGGCTACGACATTCGCCTTACCAGGATGGTAGCGAATTTCGCAGTCGTAGTCATTTAGAAGTTCAACCCAACGTCGTTGCCTCATATTGAGTTCTTTCTGATTGAAAATATACTAAACACTTTTGTGGTCAGTGAAAACCACACATTTTGTACCATACAAATAGTGTCTCCAGATTTTGAGAGCGAATACAAATTCACCTAACTCAAGATCATGAGTGGTGTAATTCTTCTCGTGTACCTTCAACTGCCTTGATGCATATGCTATGACTTTATTCCTTTGCATGAGAACACAGCCAAGACCCAAGTTTGATGCATCACAATACACGACAAAATCATCATTGCCCTCAGGCAAAGATAGAATAGGCGCATCACAAAGCTTCTGCTTCAAGGTCTGAACGCTTCTTCTTTTTTGATTCCCCATTCAAAGGGTTTGTTCTTCTAAGTTAGAGCAGTTAGAGGAACTGCAATCTTCGAGAAGTTTTCAATGAAGCGGCGGTAATAACCCGCAAGACCAAGAAATGAACGAACCTCAGTTGGAGAAGTAGGCGTATCCCAATCCTTAATCGCACTGATCTTGGAGGGATCTACATGAATACCTTGTCCGTTGACGATATGTCCCAAAAATTGAACTTCCTTAAGCCAAAATTCGCACTTGGAGAATTTGGCAAAAAGTTGTTCTTTCTTTAGGAGTTCCAGAGTAAGACGAAGATGCTGCTCTTGATCGGCTCGAGTCTTGGAATAAATCAAAATGTCATCAATAAAAACGATGATGAACTTGTCCAAATAAGGTTTACAAACCCTATTCATCAAGTCCATGAAAACAGCAGGAGCATTAGTCAAACCAAATGGCATAACTGTGAACTTATAATGCCCATATCGAGTGCGGAATGCTGTCTTGGGAATATCTTCTTCATGCAGACGAAGTTGATGATACCTAGAACGTAGATCAATCTTAGAGAAATAAGAAGCACCTTGTAACTGATCAAAGAGATCATCAATGCGAGGTAGCGGATATCGATTCTTGATGGTAAGCTTGTTAAGCTCACGATAATCGATGCACATTCTGAAAGAGCCATCTTTCTTCTTGACAAAAAGAACGGGAGCACCCCAAGGTGAAAAGCTAGGATGGATAAAACCTTTTTCAGAAAGCTCCTGAAGCTGCTTAGACAACTCTTGCATCTCAGATGGTGCAAGACGATATGGAGATCTGGCAATAGGATTTGCACCAGGTATAAGATCAATACAAAACTCGACTTGGCGTGCTAGGGGTAAACCAGGTAATTCTTTAGGAAACACGTCAGGATAATCCCGAATAATAGGGATATTTTCAATCGACTTACCTTTGCCTTTATCCACCACAACATGTGCCAAAAAGGCCACATAGTTCTTTCGAAGATACTTCCAAGCTTGAGTACAAGACATGAGTTTGAGGCTACTAGCAGGTTTCTCACCACGAACCTCTAGGATCTTACCAGTCGAAAGCGGCACACGAACAATCTTCTCAAAGCAAACTACCTCTGTTTGATATTTGGCTAACCAATCTATTCCCACTATAACGTCAAAACTCCTGAGTTGCATCGGTGTGAGGTCGATAGGAAAAAGATGGTTGTTAAGGTTCAACTGGCGGTTACGAAGAACAGAATCAAGAACAACGGGTTCACCACTAGCAACATCTACCGTCAAGGGCTTTCCTAGTTTCGTTCTAGACATGCGGAGCAAAAGCTCAAAAGACAATGACACAAAACTCTTATCTGCACCTGAATAAAAAAGAACAGAAGCAGACTGGTTGTTAACAAAGAACGTACCGTTCACCACCTCGTTGTCTGCTCGTGCCTCATTAGCATTCATGTTGAAGACTCGACCTCAAGCTGGAGCTTGATTCTGATTCACGTTGACCAGCCTTGGACACTGGTTTCGATAATGAGTCAGGTCCCCACAATTATAGCACGAACCAGGAGAAAAATGTGGTCGTGCAGCCTGAGCCTGTAGTTGAACATGCGGTTGAGCAGCCTGCTGAGCTGGGTTACGAGCGGCTTGATTGGGAGCAAAGCGACAAATATCAACAAGATGACCCGACTTCCCACAATTAGTACAGAACCAACATGGAACTTGCGGTTGATGGTGACTATTGCATGTGTTGCACAATGGTGCATTCCCCGCATATCGTTTCTTTGCTGGCGGTTGTGCATGCTGATTGGGAGCTGCCTGATTGGGTTGGGCAGTGAGAGTGAAATTCTGGGAAGCCTTGCACTTCCTAGACCCTTTCGAGGAACCAGAATCCTTGCCCTTCTTGCTCTTACCCTTCTTGCTTTCACCCTTATCAGACGACTGTTTCTTACCCTTATCACCCTTCCTGTGTAGCTTACCCTTTCGGACCTGCGACTCAGTCAATGTCGCAGCTAACTCGATTGCCTGACGAACTGTGGTAGGGTTACTACCAGTGACGATGTCTTGCACGGAGTCAGGTAAGCCATCAATATACCTCTCGATAGCGTTCTCGATTGGAGTAACCATGGTAGGGCATAGCAAACTCAACTCCTCATACATGTCAGTGTAAGCCCGGTGCTCACCACTATCCTGTTTCAAGTCATCAAACTCCCTTTCTAAAGCCTCAATTCATGACGAGGACAAAATTCCCTCATCATAAGAGCCCTAAGCTCGGCCCAAGTTTGTGCTAAAGCAACCTCAGCACCACAGTCTCTCATAACTCCATTCCACCATGTAAGAGCTCTCTTCTGAAACACTGGAAGCAAACTCGACTTTCTGATTATCAGGACACTGAACATGACGAAACGTACTCTCAATGCTCTCAAACCACTGTAGGAGCCCAGCTGCCCCTTCAGAACCACTGAACTTGAGTGGTTTAGCCGAATTGAAACTCTTGAAATTGCATGGAGCATTTTGGTTATTGTTGGCTTGGTTCACTTGAGCAATAATGTCTGGGAGTACAGCAGCCATATGCTGTGCCATGATAGCTGCCATTTCGGCATTAGGTAGCGGATTTTCGCGTCGAGGAGGCATTCTAAAAGAGGAAACATGAGAGAAAACGAGTGAGATGATTAGATGAAAAGAATGAGATGATACAAAAATCGACAAAAGCAAAGATGGTGGTCATTCGTTTGCACAACAAAGCAAACAAACGGCACACAGTGACTAATCAAAGTGAATGGGTCAAAAATAATGTATCGCGAAGACACGCTCGCCTATAAGTGAACACTCACCCTAAGAGTTCCTAGGTAAGAGTGACTGGTCCGATTATGTGGATTTGTACGAACACTCTAGCCTTAGATAGAAAATTTGAGGTACAGGCATTCACCCTTCCAGTTTGCACGTGTTCACGCTATTTAGACCCAAAACTTTGACGAGATTTTGAAAACTTGAAAGGCACAAGGCCAAAAGAATCATTCAAAAACGGATGATTAAATTTTCAAAATCATTCTGAAAAATTCAAGGGTTCAAAACCTTATAATAAATCATTTAAAAACAGAAGATTGATTTTCAAAAAGCGTTTCGGAAAATTGTGTTCTTGTTTTGGGTAATCACCTAAGGATAGGTGAAATGCATGTTTAAGATCTAAACACAAGGTAACTTGTGTTGGGGTCCTAGAAAGGTTATAGTCTAGGTCAAAGCATTACTAATAACCTAATTCCCTATAACCATTGGCTCTGATACCAACTCTTCTGTCACACCCCGACCGCGTAAAACATCAAACCGCGGCAGAAACGTCGGGGAGTGTTGCCAAATAATTATTGTTTCATAACTATGGAAATTTAAAGTTCTGTTTTATTTATTAACAAAAGCATTACATTGTCTTTAAACGAAAGAAACAAGAGTACATAACATTATTTAAACTAATCTTGCTTCTTTTATGTCACTAACGCCCGAGTCCACCCTAGTGTATCCTGATCAAACCTATGCATCAGCTCCTGAAACACATGTGAAAATAGGTACGTCAGCATAAAAATGCCTGTGAGATACATAGGTTTTGTGAAAATAGGATTCATGACTTAAGTTTAAAGAAATGTTTAATAAAAATTAGTCATGAATCTTGTTAAGGTGTTTTCTTTTATAAATCATATGAAAATTTGAAAAGAAATCAGATTATATAAAAGAAAGGTGTATGGTTAGTTAAATAACCAAGTAAAATGAGCTGTATAGAATAAACTTTTTTTGTAAAACAATGTCTTGTGAAAATATGTTATTTATGTAATATGTAATGTGTCTAAATTGAAATGGTTTAAATAACGCAACGATATGTAATATCATAAAAGCACCTATATATAGGAAGTACCAGCGGCGTATCCACCATGCTTTTATCATATTACACAAGCCTCGTTTCTTAAATCACTTACCAAACAAACCACCAAATTGTCTTGTTTAAACCAATTGTCAAATATTTATGTGTAAATAATTGTCTATTGTCAAAGTAAATCATGTAATGTGTAAACCAATGTCAAAATGTTTATGTCAAATGTAAATCATGTAATGTATAACCAAATGTCATGTATGGCAAGTGAAATATATCAAATGAACCATAGGTAAAATGCACAAAACAAGGTATTGAAGTAATAACACAGTTTAAATCAAAGTTATGTTTTGTAAAATAAATGCATGCTCTACTGATACAAACATTTATGCGGTATTGTGAAAATGCATACATTCAAGCCATGAGACTGTGGCAACAAACCTTAAATAAATTAAAGGTTTATCTGAGTTATGTGTATCGAATTCGGTCATTCCATCCATCCAAACAAACCTAGGATTTCAGGAACGAGAGTTGTCAATTCATATGGTACCACTACCTACTAACGAACGGCATGGCCAATGTTAATGAACGTATTTTTGTCCCATTTAAACAAACCAAATGTCATACCAAAATGTAAGCATGTGATGTAAAACAAATGTACTAAGTATGCAACAATGAACATACATAGCATGTGGTGTAAAACAACGTACTAAGTATCCAACAAATGGACATACATAGCATGTGATGTAAAACAATGTACTAAGTATGCATTAAATGGACATACATAGCATAAAATATAATGTAAAACGATGTACTAAGTATGCACTAAATGGAAATACGTAGCAAAAACATAATGAAATCATGTACTATAAGTTTACTAATGAACATAACAAGCATATGATATGAAAACATGGAAAGCATGAAAGTAACAAGTAGGCACATGTGTTTCACCCCAAAACATTTGAAAACGTAAAAGAGGGGACTCTGTACTCACTTGAGATTGCCTAGAAGTCCTTGAATAACAACCAAGCAATGCTAGAGATCACGGAATCAAACGGCACCTAATATAGGTAACTACGTTAATAAACCGGACCTAAATCGGAGGATCGGATAAAATGTGGTTTCGTAAACGAAATGAGTATAGGAACTCATGTATTATGGTTTAACAAAGCCTACATTCTAAAATGAAACCTAACCTAAGTGCTTATGACCCATTAGGACCCGTTTAGGTAGCTTACGCTACTTTAACGCGTCGTTCGCGTAAAACGCGTTCGGACCGCCTAACTAGTCCTATGACAAGTAAAATATGCCTTAACATGTCTAATATTGTTGCCTAATCGGTTTAGATGTCAAAATTTATGTTACATATGCTTAAAATGAATTTTGGCGTAAAAAGGGCATTTTGGTCATTTTCCTAAGGCATATAAACTACCTATCATACAACTAACTAAACGTAGTGACCATAAGGTATAACCTCAGAAGGTTATTCCTTATACAACTATGGTCACCTAATGTATTTGGTCGAATCCTAATGATCGACCAAACGGGTCGGGTTCAAAAGTCTAAGCGATTGTTTAGACCGCTTATCTTACGACTCTATATAAGCACTAAACCTAAAGTGACGAGCTAAACATGTTAAAACATGTTTAACGAAGTTTGAAAACACGTTTGGTATCAAAACAAAGGGTCTTGATACCTAAAAGTAGTTTGGTTCAAAATACGCAAGAATACGCATTTTGACCGAAACTACGACTCGTCACTATGCCTAGATAACGTGGTAATCAGTAGGTATAGTCACAAAGGACTATGACCATCGTGATTACGCTCACGTTGCGAAGTTCAAACGAACTTCGTGTTGACCATAAACTGGTCAAATCTGAAAGTCAAACATAGTTTGACTTTCGTGCCTAAAACGCGAAAAAGAATGAACGAATACTTACAAAAGGTCCAAGAATGGAAGTTTTGATCTTAGAATTTCTCAGGTATGAAGGTTTTATCCTTCAACTTAGAGAAAATCTGATCAAACTGTGAGTTTGCAAGTGAAATGGAAGGGGTATATATAGTTTTCGGGCCACCGTTAGGATCATTCATCGAAAACCAAGCTTCGATCTGGACCTTACATGTGTGCCCATGGTTTTAGAATACCATGGGTGCCCCAAAATAGCCCCTAGAATGTATAAAAACCGTTTGCAAGTGTTGGAAATAGCTGGATCAAGTTGTTAAACATTTTCTGCTAAACTAGAAGGTTTAGACGCCCCGTGTAAGAGTCCAGGGCAGGCTTACGCGGCCCGCCTGGTCTGCAGATCAGTCAATAAGTTTCAAAAAGTGCAGTTTCAGTCCCTGCAAGTGTTTAAGGCCTTTTTCGACACTTTTAAATCCCGTTAAGTCATTTTCAAGGCTCTACAATGATTCCTAAACATAGGGGACATGAAAGATGCTCAAAAATATGTCGGATGTTGGTTCGTTTGGCCGTACGATCACGTTATTCGGTTAACTACGACGAAACACGAACGGACGTGAAAAACGATCCAAATTACGCGACGAATGGAATTTTATCATGCCAATCACTAAAATAAAATATTTTAATGGTTACATAAATTTTTGGATGTTCGGATGTTTTCAGAACGTAAGTTATGCGCGAAAATGCAAACTTATGCACTTTTTGACGCTTTTAGTCCCTGAATGACCAAAAAGTTTATTTTAACATACTGAACCCCTCAAAGCCCATTTCTAAGCTATGTAAAGGATATTTAGGGTATATTTAACTTATGATCAAGTTCCGGATTGTTCGTTACAGTACGAATCGGCATACTTTCGCAGTTTGTCGAAATTAGTCCCTGTAAGCAATAAACTTGATTTTGCCATACCAAAGCCTTCAAAACTTATTTCTAAGTTATGTAAAGGTATGTTAAGCATATATTGATGTTCTGGAGTGTTTGTCGCATTAAACTGATTACGTTTACGCATCGGTTTGCGTATAACTCTCCAGAAAGCGATATAGAGTTTGAAATTGGACAAAAGTCAAAACATGAAAAAATGTCAAACATAAACAAACAAACATTGGGATCAAATAACATTGTTTTATTGATAACTGAACTATTTACAATGATTACAAGCACAGATGTCACAGGTATTATAAAAGATCTTTTGATTTTGCGTCAGCAATGGCCTAGATCTTGTAGAATACTTTTGCATTACACCCAGAAAACTGCGCAAAAATTGAATATGTCGTAAGATATGACAATTGCAGTAAAAAGAATCCAAAATGGAACACCACTCTAAGTCGAGCCTTCATCTCTTTGTTAGTACGGTGGTACTAACCAGAGCTTTCAAGGACTCGCACTAACCCAGAGACAGATATCAATTAGGTATATTCACCTGTAAGACTGAATCTAAGGAATCTTGATACGTGACGTGAGGTCGAAGACTCAGTCAAATTTAATCCAATTAAAACTAATAGCTAGCGATAAGTGGGTATCGAACACAGGGAGTTTATGGAATTAGTGTTATCTAGATGGTTTGCGAATTAACTAAATTAAACTAATTTGCAGAAATATAAACTTAAAGATTTGGGTTGTTTGATTTTGAAAACTAAGATTACTAATTAAATTGCAAAAGAAAGGTTTGGTTTGTAAACAGAGTAGGAACAAATGACCATCCTATATTTCCGGTTTCAATTGACATTCATATTCAAATTCAACTAGAAAGAACCGCATAGACATGGTTCATGTGTAGTTACATGTTTGTGATAAAAGGGAACGAAGTACTCGGATTTCACTAATGCGAGGTTGTTAGCCGATGATCAATTAATCAACGACACCAAGAACATATGGTTTAGACTATGATTGAAACGTAAATCAACAAGTTACAAACAAATATCAACACACCATAATAAACCAACAACGATTGCAAGTCTTTTATTCTAGAAATAAGAACAAGAACATAAATGTCTCAAACAAACCTTCAATCTAGGCTGATCACCATATGTTTAGCCACTCATGCTTTGGTAAATCATCATCAAACACAAATCAATGTTTATAGGAATCAAAACACAAGAACAATTGTTTCCAATAATGTTTTTCACCAACTAGAAGCCAAAACTCGCCTGGAACTGCTGTGTAACCGAATGGGGATGATTGGATACCAAAAGACCTCATAAAAAGTCATAAAACTCGGCAGTTACACTTCCCACGCCAGTCAGGGCCGTAACCTACGGCACCCGCCGTAGGCTACGGCGGCTATAAAAGTCTTACAACAAGCGTTTACTGGACTACGGCGGACCAAGGGACTTCTCTGGGTGTCGTAGGTGCCGTAACCTACGGCACCAGCCATAGGCTACGGCGGTGCCTGAAGTTATCTCTTTTGTTCCTTTTGTCACTTCTTCAACACTCCAATTCGTTTCCGCCAAATATCAACTCCCATCCAAGCACCATAAAATCACTTGATTATGCTCCTTTAGACCTGCAAAGCCATTTAAGTTGTAGTTATCAAGTTCCAACAATTAACTGAATTAAGCATGAGATATGTGTCTTCTTATATCATTTAAGGGTTGTTCTACAGACCACCCATCACATACCCACACTTAACCGTTGCTTGTCCCAACCAACCCGTTTAAATAACCATGATTAACTTAAGCGATCAAGTACAAACCAAGCAAACAAATGTACTTATTTACCAACTTTTTCTTAAAACAGTACATGACACACCCCTCACAAAAACTCTCCTCTCGATGACAAGTAATAATTGGAAAAAATAACTAGATCACACTCAAAGCAAACGGGTGGTTGTACGACAATAAGCTTGTAATTAAATCGATCCTTCGCCTAAATGATTTGCTAAACATGCACGTGAATCAAAGGGACTTAGAGGTTGTAACGAGGCTAGGCAAATGGGTAGGAAATGGAAATATATATGAAAAGTAGCTAATGATTTAACCCGGTCTTTTATTTCTAACTAAACAAAACATAAACAACTATATACAAACTTTCTCCTTCATTTTTTTCAGTTTTCATTGCTTTTTCTCCTTTTTTTTCTTTTCATATCTTTTTCATTTTTTTTCAACACAAAACATACGAAATAAACTTACTAACACAATATGCAACACTAATAGACCGGGCCAAATACAGGTTAATTTGTAGAGAAACTTGGCACGGGTTACAAATGATTGGCTTCAAGCTCAAAATGGGCTACTAAAGTCCAAACCTCCGCCTTTCTCACTACCATGCTTATATATATGACTTATGAGGTCCAACCCCCCAAATCCCACACTCACACTCACCATGACAAGGCTGCCTAAATGCCCTTATCCTCTTCACATGCATATCAAGCTAGGCCTCAAACCGCATTCAATCACAAGTTCTAATTCACCCCCACCCGTTGCCATTCTTATCAAAGAAAATATATTCTAATAATTCAAAGAGATGGCTCAACTCTCACCAAGAAAGAACAAGGGGATATGGGTTGCCGGTGTGTCATGTGGTTTATTACTAAAATGTTCAATTTGGACCATTTTTCACTTGAGTTTTGTAAAAAAATCACAATTTTTTTTAAATTTCCCCTCATCCCCACACTTGGGATACATTGTCCCCAATGTATGGTTTTGAAGGGAAGATCGCTTAAACACCCAAAAACATCAACTTTAGCTTCTTTTCTCAAATCCTAAATTTCTTTTTGTTTTTTTTAAATATTCTTATTACTAGCAACACCACCATTCTTTCACAACCCATCAACATAAACACATCAAACACCACCCATCCACCCAACCAAAAACATCAAACACAATAATATACAAAAATATACAAGATGAGATAGAACACCACCTGATCAATAGTATCTTGGCTGAGGAGGCTCGAAGATAGATGTCATCACATCCGCGAACTCTCCAAATCCGAATGAACCATTGCTACTACCACCTTGATCTCCTTCTTGACCGGCTTGTTGACTACCCAAACCTGTATGTGGATCCACCCACTGTGAATGATGCAATGGTGGGGTGGGATATGTGACACTACCATCATAAGGCGGTAGTGTAGAGTAGTCCACAATTGGCTGGTCGGATACAACCGGTTGGTCCGAATGCCTAGCATCATGCATACGTCTTTGTCGGTCATCAAGGTAGCGGTTGTTCATCTCTTCTTGGTGAGCATACATGTAGGCATGGTTCCATTGTTCTTGTCTATCATAATTCTACTTTAAAGCCCTTTCCATGCTCGCTCCCATGTATGTTTGGATGTCAAAAAGCATCTGATTTGAATCGGACCAGTCGGCAAACGTGGGAGGTTGCCTTCTTTCGACCACTTGCTCCGTAGTACCCGAATGAGCCCAATATTGGTCGTACGGCTGTTGTGCATAGTCGAATGCATTCCTAATATAACCAGATTGTGTTCCTACTCCTTGAACACCTCTGCTTGGCCCAGCTCCACCCATCTCTACATCAACCGTAAACGTATCCTCTCGGTAATCATCATCACCACTTTCGGGCTTATCACCACTCTCGGGCTCATCGGCTTCCCCCGGTAGTAATGGACAGGCGTCCACCTTCTACGCCCTCCATCTTTGCCCGTCACTTTTCAACTTGTGGTACCACTCCGATTTCTTGTAATCGCAACCCGGTCCTAAACTCGTCAAGTCAAACGGTTTAAATCTTTTATACGACCCTTTGTCTTCCGATCAATCGCCCCGTACAACTTCAACAGGGCGATGATTAACCTACAGTGTGGGATGATCTTTCTTTCCCCACTATTCTGACCAATCCAAATATTGTGCAACAATAGAAACCGAAAGGGGACAAGTGGGGACCCGTGTAACAACATATAAAGCACTGGCACTTCCGCAAACCTCACCTCAACCTTGTCACCCCGCCTAGGGATGACGTTTTGTGTACACACCACTAACATCAACTTCACTTCAATCCTCAAGTTCCTCCTTAAAAGCTTCCCATGAGTGGTTCCCAGTATGAATAGATAATCAAGCGTGTTTTGCCACTGTGGGTGCTTTTGAGGATTAAAGTACAAATCCTCTAAGAGCGAAAAAATGTATTGATTCACCGGTTTACTATCGAACTTTGCAATTCTCCATAGGGAATCGTACGACATCTCCACATTTACGCCATTCACCGTTCCGATGAGCTTCATTTTCGAAGGGGCTTTGCAAGGAGGTCAACTAAGAGTGGCCATCCACTCTTGAATTTCCTTATCATATAAATTTTTGACCTCCCCATCATAGCTCTTCAAGGCGGCTTCCCATCCCAACGCCTTAAACTTATCGGTGATCCCAAACGGCCCGAAATCAACCTCCCTTACGTCCTTTTCACAAATGAAAGCTTCTTTTCGTTGTTGCAATTTATTCATTGCTCATGGAAACAAGTTCGTTTATCATTCAACTGGTTGATCAAGTAAAGAACCGGATGTGCAATCCAGCTTGGGACCCTGTTGTTCCCAGTTTGGATTAAAAACTTCTTTTCACGTAATAAGGCAAGTGATTTCAATAGATGTGAAAATAGTGTGCGGAAATAGAAATCAGACTTTCAAGAAACAAGACCTACAGAATTATCAAGTTTATATCACTTTGAAACAAAAGGGTTTACAAGGTGATTGTAAGATTATTATCTATTACAAATGAATACTTGAATTCTGAGGGTGAAAGGACAATGGAGTTTGTAGTATGTATTGAATGCTAGGCATAACTCATTGTTCTCTGCTTGATGAGCCTTCTATTTATAGACGACTTGAATACATGAATAAACATTTGTTTATTCATGTATATTCCCTGCAAAAAGTAGCTTCTTGACATATTCATTGAATCCAATAATTAAGTGGCCTTTGTCATCATGATATCCAATAATGTCAACTTGCTTCGGTTATTGTGGCAGGATAGAACTGATTTTTAGACAAGTGGGGTTTTTATCAGAATTTCTGATAAACCACTTCATCAGAAATTCTGGTGAACAAATCATCAGAAAATCTGATGATCGGAATAGTCAGAAACTGATGATATTTCATCAGAAATATCATCAGATCCATCAGAAAGACCTTTTCTGATAATCTTCTTCAGCTCTTGATCAACTTATGATACTTTGAAGTAGATCTTGTTCTTTTCAGTTGTCCTATCCGATCTTCTTCTTCTTCTTGTGATCTTTAGGACTTTTATCTTCTTCATAGATCAAGCTGAATCTAATTTTCTTCAATACTTACAAATAAAGTTTCCTAACAGTTTCCCCCTAAGTATTGTAAGAAAATGAACTATCTATATCAAACATAAACAACCTTCAACTAATCCTTAAAAGAGAGTTCAAACAACTTAATTCAGAAACATAAAACAGAATCAAACCAACCATTGTTCAAAACAAACAGAAATAAAGTATTGTTCTCAAAAACAGAATTTTAAACTCATGAATTTCTTAATTGATCTTCACTCCACTTCTGTATTTGTCTCCTGGTTTCAGCCTTTTCTTGTAGTCAATTGCCTTTTGATTTGTCTAGCAAAGCTCTTTGTACCATCCTCTAGATTCTATCCATTTTTCAATGCTATCTTCAATTGCCTTCCTCAGCTGTTCATTGTTCTTCCCCTTCTTCTTGAGCTGCTCTTGTTTCTCATTCATGCAGTTCTTTATATATTTCAGAGTTTGATTAGAATACCTGCATATTTCACTGATTCTGAATACAGCTTTCTCATTATGAGCATCTTTGAAGACTACACACATTTCTGGTTTGTCAAAGATTGCTCCAGTTCTCACTTGTTAAGAAGGAATTTCAGCTGGGATTGTGTTGTCAGGAGGAGGTATTAGCACTTTGTTGCTATACTCAAACTTGATACATAAATCAAAGTCTGCCAGTGCAGCCCTTTTATATAACTTTGCTCCTGCACTTTTGATGCTGTCAAGAGCTCTTCCGATAACAACTGAACCACTTTTCTCTTTATGAGTGATATTCTTCATTTTACTATGTCCAGTGGGTGACTATCATCAGCATGGTCTCCATCAGTAACTTTCTCTTCAATTTTATCTTTTCTGATCAAGGTGTATTTATTCTTCCCATTCGTACCTAAGACACCTCCTGCAGCATTTATAGTGATGATTTTTTCAATAGAAACTATTGGATTGGTCATTGGTTTGTGTAGAATTTCCCAGCTTCCATCATTCCTGAGTTGAACAATATTTTTGCTTATTGGAGAGAGTGGCCTTTCTGGGTTGCCTTCTGGACCTTTCCAGTAGTAATGCTTCAAGTGTTCTTCAGGGAACATGATTGTGTGTAGATCACCTTTCAGCATTGTGAATTCTCTGAGATTTCTGTGACACTTGTGCTCCGTAAACACAGTACGAGGTAGAACAATATCATGTATCAAAGAAACAATGTGTTTGGTCTCAAAATTTGTTTATTTGCGTTTAACAATTTCACGTTTTGATTCTAGTTCAATTTCAAGCTTTAAATCGCTTTCTAGGAAGTTATACGCAAACTGATGTGTAAAGGTAATCAGTTTAATGCAATAAACACTCTGGAACAGTGACATAGGCTTAATGATGTGTGTAAAATGCAACATATAAATTACATCAAATGAGGCATAAAACTAACCCTTTTTTAGTACTAATGTTGGAAAAAGTGTTCTTTTGTCTTCCTTTTGTATTTTCAGGATCAAATGAGCTTAATTGAACAAAAGGAACAAATATACAACCAAATCTAACATAAATACAAAGAAAGGGAATAAACGTGGCATGCCTGACCGCTCGACAGCATCTTCCCAAAGCAAAAACAAGAAGAAAGCTGAGTATGGGGCTATGCCCAGTTGCACACGGGGCGTGTCCAGCTCAACACGGGGCGTGTCCAACTCAACACGGGGCCGTGCTCAGCGAGCACGGGGCCGTGTCCAGGATGGTCAGCCCTGGCACAAAAGACAAACATGTAGAAGCTTCTATTGCCCACCACGGGGTCGTGCCCAGCGGACACGGGGCCGTGGTCAACGCAAAGATACGCAGAATCTTGCCAAATCTGATAGTACAGATATGCTTCTGCACATGGGGCCGTGCCCAGCGGACACGGTGTGACACCTGTGTCACTCCAACCATCAATCAAATGCCAAACCAATGAAATATTGTATTTCATACTTGGGATTTGTAAAAATATGTGTATCGTTTGCACATATCGACTCTTGTTCGATTTCAAGCTTTAAATCGCTTTCTGGAGGGTTATACGCACTCTGAGGTGTAGATATAACCAGTTTAATCCAACGAACACTCCGGAATAGTGAAATAGGCTTAACATACCTTATATAACCTTTACATAACTTAGATATAAGTTTTGGAAGGTTTGGTGTGGTGAAATCAAAGTTAAATCGCTTACAGGGACTAAAGTTGACAAACTGCGAAAGTATGCCAATTTGAACTGTAACGAACATTCCGGAACATGACCATAAGTTAAACACACCTTAAATATCCTTTACATATCTTAGAAATAGGCTTTGAGGGGTTCGGTGTGCTAAAATAAACTTTTGGCTCATTCAGGGACTAAAAGTGTCAAAAAGTGCACAAGTTTGCACTTTCGCGCATAACTTACGTTCTGAATACATCCGGACATCCAAAAATTTATGTAAGCATGACTATATTATGCTTTAGTGTTTGGCGTGCCAAAAATCCATTCGTCGCGCCATTTGGATCGTTTTTCGCGCTTATGCGCATTCCGTCGTAATTAAGCGAACATTGCGATCGTACGACCAAACGAACCGACATCCGAGATATTTTTGAGCATGTTTTGAGTTCCCTTTACTTTAACTTCATTTTAGAGCTTTGAAATGGGGTTAACGGGCCTTAAACGCGTCGGAAAAGGCCTTATTACACTACAGGGACCAAATCTGCCATTTTTGAAACTTTCTGTGAAGAAACATTGAATCTAGTCTATACCACCTTTGCACATGGTTTTGGGCAATACTAGGGGTTGTTTTGATGTGCACATGGTTTTGGGCAATACCATGGGCTCACATGGTTTTGTAAAACCATTATCTTGAGGTGTAAGGCCAAGATCAAAGCACGGTTTTCCATGAAACGATCTTAACGGTGGACCTTTTACTATAAATACCCCACCCCCCCATGCTTCATAATCACTAGAATTTTGATCTTATAAACTCTAAGTTGAAACCATTGTTTCATACCTGAGATTCTCGGATCGAAATTAGCATTCGGGGACCCTTCGTAAGTATTCTTTCGTTCTTTTATTGCTTTTCGAGTCTTTCGAGTCTGAAAGTCAAACTTTGTTTGACTTTCTACATTGACCAGTTATGGTCAATGCGAAGTTCGTTTGAACTTCGCAACGTGAGTGTAATCACGTTGGTCATAGTCCCTTGGGACTATGCCCACTGATTACCACGTTGTCTAGAGTCGTAGGGTAGGCGATCTAATAAATCGCCTATACCTTCGAACTCGACCCATTTGGTCGATCATTAGGATCCGACCAAATACATTAGGTGACCATAGTAGGTAGGGAATAACCTTCCGAGGTTATACCCTATGGTCACATCGTTTAAGTAGTTGTATGATAGGTAGTTTATATGCCTTAGGTAAATTACCAGAATACCCTTTTCATGTATAATTGGTAATTAAGCATATGTAACCTAAACTTTCATCACATAACTAATAATGTAACATGTTTAGGCATATAACACTTGTCATAGGACTAGTTAGGCGGTCCGAACGCGTTTCACGCGCACGATGCGTTAAAATAGCATAAGCTACCTTAATGGGTCGCGATGGGTCGTAGACACTTAGGTTAAGTTTCATTTAGTATGTAGGCTTTGTTGAACCATATTACACGAGTCTCCATACTCGTTTGGTTTACAAACCCTCATGCTACCCGATCTTCCGATTTAGGTCCGGTTTATTAATGTAGTTACCTATAGTAGGTGCCGTTTGATTCCGTGATCTCTAGCATTGCTTACTGGTTATCCTAGGACTTCTGAGCAATCTCAAGTGAGTACATAGACCCCTCTTTTACTGTTTTCCAAACTGTTTTGGGGTGGAACACATGTGCCTACTTGTTACTTTCAAGCTTTCCTGTTTTCACATCATATACTTGTTATGTTCATTAGTACATTATAGTACATGATTTCATTACATTTCATACTAGGTGTGCCATTGTGTGCATTACTTAGTACATTGTTTTACATTACATCACATGCTACGTATGTCTATTGTTGCATACTTAGTACAGGTCGCATGCTACGTATGTCTGTTGTTGCATACTTAGTACAGTTCACATGCTATGTATGTTCAATCGTTGCATTGTTATTCATACTTAGTACATTTGTTATTCATCACATACTTACATTTTGGACGCATATTACATGGTTTACATTGATCATGCAGTTACTACACAAAACATAACTTTGATTTAAACCAAGTTTTACTTCAATACTATGTTCTTGTGCATATGGTTTAGTTGATACATTTCACTAGCCATACATATCATTTTGGTTACACATTACATGATTTACATCTTGACATAAACATTTTGACATATTATTCAATACATTTGGCAATTGGTTTAAACATAGACATCTTACATTGTTTGGTTTGGTTTGATTAAGTGATTAAGTAACGATGCATATGTAATATGATACAAGCATGGTGGATACGCCGCTGGTACTTCCTATATATAAGTGTTTGTATGGTATTACATATCATAGCGTTATTTGAATCATTTCAGTTTGATACATAGAACATTTTATACAAATAACATATTTTTCACAAGACATTGATTTACAAACAATTTATCTAATACAAACTCCTTTTACATGGTTATTCATTTAACCGTACATTATTTATACATATCATCTGATCTTATCGATTTTCAAATGATTTACAAAACAAAGCAAATAACAAGGTTCATGACTAAACATTTTCTCAAACATAAGTCATGAAACCTATTTTCACAAAACCTATGTATCTCACCGGCATTTTTATGCTGACGTACCTATTTTCACATGTGTTTTTCAGGAGTTGTTGCATAAGATGATCAAGATACACATAGGCAGACTTGGGCTTTAGTGACAATAAAAGATGCAAGACTAGTTAATTATGTTGTATTTCTTTGTTTGTTAAGACATTGTAACACTTTTAATAAATAAAATGAAACTTCAATTGCCATGGATTTGAAACAATTAATTATGTTACAACACTCCCCGACGTTTCCGCCACGTTTTGTATGTTCTACGTGGTCGGGGTGTGACACACGGGGGCGTGGTCAACTAATGCGGACAAGAGCAATTAATGAAGAAAGAGAAAAGGGTGGACACGGGGCCGTGTCCAGCGGACATGGGGCCGTGTCCAGGCTTCTGTTCAGCCTACAAATAGGAGTGCTTGGCACACCACCTCTCTCACACTTCACCCACCACCCACCACCACCATAACACCATCATCCACCACCATCATCCATTGTCCATCATAGAGTGTGTGAGTCATCTCGGGATCCAAGATTGATCGTAAGAGTTCTTGAAAATCAAGGCCATGTTTGCCTAAGTCTCTTACATCACTTGGTAAAGACAAAGTGTCTAGTGTAATACTTTTTATTTTTAATCTTTTCGCACTTTTTAATTGGTTATGTATTAATGACTTTAATAACTAGTTTCTTATGTTGAAGGTGATTCTTCCTTATCGTTTGTCCGTGGTGTCTTGGCATTATTTTACTGTCTATATAAAATAAAAGATTTTCACCATTCATATCTCCACGGTCTATATGGAGGTATGTTGGATACCTGGTCGGGGGTTAAGGGAACGGTTTGGTAAGAGTCTTGCCATTGTTCAGCGTTTAGAGATCCTGTAAGGGACCTGGGTCAAATTTAGTAGGACCTCCTTCAATACTTAACGGTATTGGATGGCGGGGGTCCAAACTCTTTGATCCCCTCATAAGTTAACTACTATTAATACTATAACCTGGCTACTTAGGACTGTATCCTTGCTGACTCAGACTACTTAGTCGAGGGTAACGTCACCTCCAAAAGAGGGGCCTACCATAATTTGCATTAATAACTTAATTCATTATCTTTCAATAATTCGACCCTTTAGGATTGTATCCTTGCTGACTCAAACTACTGGGTTGAGGGTAACGTCACCTTCAAAAGAGGGGCCTACTACAATAACTAAGATAATCTCTTAAATAAGTGCAAAAGTATGGAAATAATCAAAGGTTACACTAAACACGAGTCGGAACCAAGTGATTCATCTTGTCTATCTGTTTTTATTTTTATTTTTCAGCATCTTAGTTAATTTTCTTAGTTTAAAACATTTTTCTAACTTTTTGATTTGATTAGACGTTGAGGAAAAACCGGAACTAAAAGCTCTTGTGTCCTTGGACGACCTCGGTATCTTACCAACACTATACTACACAAGGATTTTAAGAAAGCTTAAAATCAACGGCCTAATCAGTTTTTCAAAACCTTTTCAAAACGCGCGCACGTTTTTCTGCATTTTAGTTTAGTTTTGCATTTACAGTAACCTGAACACGGGCCGTGCTCACTGAACACGGGGCCGTGCTGCACATTTTCATAAAACGCCCAGTAACAGTAGCTTGAACACGGGTCGTGCTCACTGAACACGCCCCGTGCTCAACGAAATCAGTAAATTTATTTAAAACGCCCAGATACAGATTTTGTACACGCGACCGTGTCCACTGAACACGGGGCCGTGTCCAGCCTCTGTTTCCGTTTTTATTTTTGTTTTCTGATCTCGAGACTTGGTTGTGGTCTGCTGAGTGATTCTTATGGATCAATACTCAGAAGGTTACAACTACACCTATGAGGAGGATGATTATAGGAGTAACTATTGCACTAATTGTAGTAATCCGTACTCGGTTCAATATAATCACTCATATCAACCATCCACTTCATACACCTACTATGAGGAGCCCAGGTACGAGACATCGACTTCATACACATCCTATGAAGACCAAAGGTATGAACCTCCTCCCTCATACTCATATTTTGATGAACCAAGGTATGAGCCTTCATACTCATACTTTGAGGAACCAAGATATGAGCCACCACCTTCGTATGCTTACTATGAGGAACCATGGCATGAACAACCCACCTCATACGAGTATTATGAAGAACAAAATTACGAGTCTTATCCATCATATGCTTACAATGAAGAACAATGATGTGAACCATCTACTTCATATGGGTATTATGAGGAACAAAGGATCGAACAACCGGATTCAAGCTTTGAAAATCCCGATCCTTTTTCTATAACCGAAGTGACCGATAGGATATTAGAACACCTTAGAGTTATTGATCGCTATATAAAAGAATCTCGCGCAAGGGAAGAGGAGTCCCGTGCAAGAGAACAATTAAATAAAGAAGAGATAAATGAAAGTGTAAAAATGGAAGAACAAATAAGTGAAAAACCGACACATGAGTTAGACAACGAAAAAGGTGAGTCCGTTAACGATAAAATTCAAGAAGAGTCTAATTTTGAAGAAATTAATCTCTTGTCACCTTCTTTTAAAAATCATTGTTTAGTTCCAACTAATGCTAAGTTTTTAAAAGAGTTAAACACTAACACTAAAATTGATGAAACGGTAAGTGTTAAGTTAACTAATGATCAAACCTCGCTAATAAAAGAAGACCCATTTGAAATTAACATTACACCGGTTCCATGTTTCTTTCAAAATTCGTTTATTAGTAATGTCACAATTGATAAAGATCTTTGTGTTAACATAATGCCCAACTACGATTTTTCTCCACTTCAAATACCCATTTTTCTATCCAATCGGAAAGTAATAAAATCAATCGGTGTAGTTGAGGATGTCTTGGTTCAAACAAATCAAATGGTAATCCCAACCGACTTTGTCATCCTCAATGACGCTCCTCTAGTGTTGAGACGACCATTTGTAAAAACACACGAAGCTTTGAAAAACCGAAAGTACAACAATCTACCTCTTCAATTAGGGGCATTTAAAAAGAGTGTCGATCTTGAGCGGTCAATGAAATATCCATTCGGCAATGACGACCCCCTAATTGAAGATGAGCCAGAACCACCCGATAAGGAGGGTCTAGCCAAGGACCCTTATAAACGTGGCGCACCACGGAGGCATTCCGCGGAACTATCCGTAGTTTAGTTTAGATTAACCTTTATGTTTTCTAGTTTAGTTTTTAATTTTCAGGAATAAAGCACACTCGGGATGGTGAAGGATACTAAGGGAAGCTTGAACCAACAACCCATGCACAAAAACAGAGCCTCCCGACAATTTTTCTTCATTACAGCAAGTTCAGCACGGGGTCGTGCTCACCCCAACACGCCCCGTGCCCGAGGTTCTGTAGAAAATGCCCAGTTCAGGTACCTGGACACGGGGCCGTGCTCACTGAACACGCCCCCGTGCCCAGCCTTCTGTTTACTTTTGGTACTGGCAGTCTAGACACTGGGCCGTGCTCAGCCAACACCACCCCGTGTTCAGCTACCCAGTACCATAAAATCTTGTTTTTAACCCTTTTTACACATTCAATCAACCTAAAAACTTATTTTTGGGACACATTAAGGACAATGTGTAATTTAAGTGTGGGGGGGATGCTGGAACCTTGAATTTTGCAAGTCCTAAATACAAGCCTTACACAAAACTCTATTGGAACCGCTAATCACCCCAAATTTTTTCAAAAATTTTCATTTTTTTTTACTTGTCTAGGTTTAACTTGGGAATTTCAAAGTTCTAAAAAGGTTATATTTTTACAAATTTACAACCGATAGCGTCGTGATAAAAAGAACCAACATAAGAAAATTATGAAAAGGCATGGCAAACTTAGTTAAAATTTGATTATATATACTTGATCACATAAAAACCCATTCCCACAAAAGTGAGTTTTGAGCCTTTATTGAGCATACAAATATATATCTTTAAATTAAATGCTCATTTTTTGTTTCTTGTGTGAATAGCCGCTTGGTTCTTACGACTCTAGAACTTGCCATGACGATACATTCGCGGTCCTTACCAACTTAAACCCGAGTAAGTAAATGATGGAGGCATTAGGACTAACCCTTTTTATTTCTACACCATTATTTTTCTTTTTTACCACCTACCCAAAATCCCCCTAGTTAGCCCTTTTGAGCCTAAACCTTTTCATTTCATAACCCAAACCAAACACCCTTTCACCCACCAAAACCTTTTTCATTTTTAACCCCTTGTTTTAGTAACTAGCTCGGTTCTTTGTATGACTTTTCAAAAAAAAAAATTAAAAAAATGATGATGATGATGAAGCAAAAAAAGAAATAAACAAACAAGTTTATCAAAAATAACTTTGTTTGAATAGTGGTTTCATCAAAAAAAAAAAAAAAAAAAAGAGTCTTACGAAAACGACGCTTTTTACGCCTTTCGCCCTTTTACTAACCACTAACCCAACCACCTACCTTTAGCCCAAGCCTAACCCTTCACCCCAAAAGTCCTCTTGATATTTACAAAGGTGTATAGTTAAAAAAGATGAGGATTGGTTGCTTGGCAAACTTATGGTAGGAGTAAGTTCCATGCCGCTCTCGAGTGATTCACTAAAATGCATCTTCGGCCGAGTGTTGAGTGATCCCCCGTGAGGTATGTGAACTTGTATATAAATGGAATTTTAAAAAGGCATGTTATGCCCTAATAAGTAATTTATCTTATGAAATGTTTTAAATAAATCATGACGAATAGAATTATAAATAAATAAAAATAAAACTTAATAAAGAATCTTGGAAATCCCGACACTCTATGACAAGCCCTAAAACCTTCTCTTCTACCCATTCCATTTGGGAGTGTAAGCCATATTATAAAGAGTTTTGCTTGAGGACAAGCAAAGATTCAAGTGTGGGGGTATTTGATGTGTGTAAAATGCAACATATAAATTACATCAAATGAGGCATAAAACTAACCCTTTTTTAGTAATAATGTTGGAAAAAGTATTCTTTTGTCTTCCTTATGTATTTTCAGGATCAAATGAGCTTAATTGAACAAAAGGAACAAATATACAACCAAATCCAACATAAATACAAAGAAAGGGAATAAACGTGGCATGCCTGACCCCTCGACAGCATCTTCCCAAAGCAAAAACAAGAAGAAAGCTGAGCATGGGGCTATGCCCAGCTGCACAAGGGGTGTGTCCAGCTCAACACGGGGCGTGTCCAGCTCAACACGGGGCCATGCTCAGCGAGCACGGGGCTGTGTCCAGGATGGTCAGCCCTGGCACAAAAAACAAACATGTAGAAGCTTCTATTGCCCACCACGGGGCCGTGCCCAGCGGACACGGGGCCGTGGTCAACGCAAAGATACGCAGAATCTTGCCAAATCTGATAGTACAGATATGCTTCTGCACACGGGGCCGTGCCCAGCGGACACGGGGGCTTGGTCAACTAATGCGGACAAGAGCAATTAATGAAGAAAGAGAAAAGGGTGGACACGGGGCCGTGTCTAGGCTTCTGTTCAGCCTATAAATAGGAGTGCTTGGCTCAAGTTCAAACCATCCCTTGGCACACCACCTCTCTCACACTTCACCCACCACCACCATAACACCATCATCCACCACCATCATCCATTGTCCATCATAGAGTGTGTGAGTCGTCTCGGGATCCAAGATTGATCGTAAGTGTTCTTGACAATCAAGGCCATGTTTGCCTAAGTCTCTTACATCACTTGGTGAAGACAAAGTGTCTAGTGTAATACTTTTTATTTTTAATCTTTTCACACTTTTTAATTGGTTATGTATTAATGACTTTAATAACTAGTTTCTTATGTTGAAGGTGATTCTTCCTTATCGTTTGTCCGTGGTGTCTTGACATTATTTACTGTCTATATAAAATAAAAGATTTTCACCATTCATATCTCCACGGTCTATATGGAGGTATGTTGGCTACCTGGTCGGGGGTTAAGGGAACGGTTTGGTAAGAGTCTTGCCGTTGTTCAGCGTTTAGAGATCCTGCAAGGGACCTGGGTCAAATTTAGTAGGACCTCCTTCAATACTTAACGGTATTGGATGGCGGGGGTCCAAACTCTTTGATCCCCTCATAAGTTAACTACTATTAATACTATAACCCGGCTACTTCGGACTGTATCCTTGCTTCAGACTACTTAGTCGAGGGTAACGTCACCTCCAAAAGAGGGGCCTACCATAATTTGCATTAATAACTTAATTCATTATCTTTCAATAATCCGACCCTTTAGGATTGTATCCTTGCTGACTAAAACTACTGGGTTGAGGGTAACGTCACCTTCAAAACAGGGGCCTACTACAATAACTAAGATAATCTCTTAAATAAGTGCAAAAGTGAGAAAATAATTAAAGGTAACACTAAACACGAGTCGGAACCAAGTGATTCATCTTGTCTATCTGTTTTTATTTTTATTTTTATTTTTCAGCATTTTAGTTCATTTTCTTAGTTTAAAACATTTTTCTAACTTTTTGATTTGATTAGACGTTGAGGATAAACCGGTACTAAAAGCTCTTGTGTCCTTGGACGACCTCGGTATCTTACCAACACTATACTACGCTCACGATGGGTGCACTTGCCCATATGTGTGTTTAGTGTTAGTAAATATCGTGTTTTATAAATTTAAAACTTGGCTAAAGAAAGTGTAAAAGGGCTTAAAATATACTTAAATTTATATACACACTTCACATGCATCACTTAACATACCTTAAATAACTTTTATATAACTTAGAAATAAGTTTTGAAGGCTTTGGTGTGTCAAAAACAAGTTTATTCGATCACATGGACTATTTGCGTCAAAATGCGAAAGTCTACTGATTCATAAAGCAACGAACATTCCGGAATTTGATCATAAGCTAAACATACCCTAAATATCCTTTACATATCTTTGAAATACGCTTTGAGGGGTTCGATATGCGAAAATACGCTTATTTGATCAATAGGGACTAAAAGCGTCAAAAAGTGCATAAGTTTGCATTTTCGCGCATATCTTACGTTCTAAACATATCCGGACATCCAAAAAAAATTTAATCATTAAAATATTTTATTTTAGTGATTTGAATGCAAAAATATCATTCGTCGTGTAATTTGGATCGTTTTTCGCGTCCGTTCGTGTTTCGTCGTAATTAACCGAATAACATGACCGTACGACCAGACGAACCGACATCCGAGATAATTTCAAGCATGTTTCAAGTCCCCTATGCTTTAACATCCTTGTAGAGCCTTGAAAATGGGTTAACGGGGCTTAAACGCGTCAAAAATGGCATAAACATGCTGCAGGGACCATTCTTGCCAATTTTTGAAAGTTTCTGGCTCAGGTAGACCGTAGCGTCCCGCCACAGCAAAGGGGTGTTGCCGTTGCGCCATGCGACGCCCCTACATTGACAGAAACTCCATTTTTGAGCTGCAGCTTGAAATTCAGGGTCTTTTATGCAATTTTCTCAATACTTTAGGCTGGTTTTTGAACTCCCATGGTATCCTTAACTATGTTCCACAAGTGTATGGTTAGGATCAAGCTTAGATTTGCTCAAAAACACTTGTAAATATCCTAATGGGTCTAGAATTTTTATAAATACCCACCTTGTTCATCATTCATTCCTCACACATTGATTAAAAATCTGCTCTAAGTTGAAGTTAAGGCTTCATAGCTGAGTGTTTTGGATCAATTCTTCCTAGCTTAGACCCTTTGTAAGCTTCTTTCATGCTTGTTTATGCTTTTCAAGCATGAAAGTCAAACAGTGTTTGACTTTCTGCTTTGACCATGAATTGGTCAACACAAAGTGCGTTTGAACTTTGCAACGTGAGCGTAATCACGATGGTTATAGTCCCTTGTGACTATACCTACTGATTACCACGTTGATTAGTCGAAGTGACGAGTCAAACTTTCGGTCAAAATACGTGTTTATGCGTATTTTGCGACAAAGCTATTTTCGGGTATCAAAACACCTTGTTTTGATATCAAACCTATTTTCTAACTTAGTTAAACATGTTTTAACATGTTTAACTCATCACTTTTAGTATAGTGCTTGTATAGGGTCGTAGTCAAGCGGTCTTGACAACCGCTTAGACTTTCGAACCCGACCCGTTTGGTCAATCGTTAGGATCCGACCAAGCATATTTTGTGACCGTAGTTGTATAGGGAATAACCTTCCGAGGTTATACCTTATGGTCACTTAGTTTGATTATTTGTATAATAGGTAGTTTATATGCCATAGGAAAATGACCAAAATGCCCTTTTCATGCATAATTGGATTTTAAGCATATGTAACTTAATTTTTGTCACTTCAACTAATTATGCAACTTATTTAAACATGTTAGGGCATATAATACTTGTCATAGGACTAGTCAGGCGTCTCGAACGCGCATTTGCGCGAACGACACGTTAAAGTAGCGTAAGCTACCTTAATGGGTCGTAACGGGTCGTAAGCACTTAGGATAGCTTCCGATTTAGAATGTAGGCTTTGTTAAACCATATCATGTGAATTCCAATACTCATTTGGTTTACGATACCTCATTCTACCCGATCTTCCGATTTAGGTGTCGATTTATTAACTAGTGATCCGATTACTAGGTACCACTTGATTTTCCTTGGTTTGCCTGAGCTTTGTTAAGTTAGATCGAGGATACTTTGCATTCAATGTGAGTACATAGTCCCCTCTTTTACTGTTTTCAAATGTTTTGGGGTGATTCATATGTGTAACCGATTTGTTTTCCAAATGTATGGCATATATGTGTTTACTAAGTGCTTTTATGTGTATTATTCCGATTATGCAAATACGATGTTTATCCAAATCCTTAAAAGATCTACCTATCTTCATATTTATATTCTTATAGGATATTTGAAGTACAGTCTTAGATCTTCCTATCTTCATAGTGAAATTTTTAAGAAGTACTTTACGACTCGATGGTTGCGGTCTATGTGTAGATTGTTGGTGATTTAGATAACGAAACTAGATAATACAATAAGCACATGGTGGATACGCCGCTGGTACTTCCTATATATAAGTGTGCTTATTGTATTACCCTTCGAGGCGTTATCCCGAATCACCAATAGGATTTAGAATGTTGTGATACAGTGATTCAATGTGATCAAGATCGATTCCTTTTAGCATCAATTTATCTTTATAGATTGATACTTGTAAGATGTTTAAAGTGCTAATATTGGAGTCCTTGTTTGGATTCATTGTGTACTTTAATGCGCGTTTGACTAGACGATGTGACGAGAACCATTTCCCTGTAATATTTATCTATCTTCATAGCTAAACATATATGGTATGTTTAAAGTGCTAATATTGGAGTCCTTGTTTGGATTCATTATGTACTTTAATGCGTGTTTACAAGTTGTTAACGAGTTGACGATTTTGTGTTTATGTGGTAGTTGTGATTTAGATAACGAAACGGGTGTAACAAAATAAGAACATGGTGGATACGCCGCTGGTACTTCCTATATATAAATGTTCTTATTTTATTACTCTTGTAGCGTTATCCGAATCACTTTAGGATTTTGTGTACGATTGATTCAATGTTCGATTATCCAAATCCTTGTATAATCTCCCATATCTTTATATGTTAGATTCTTAGAAGGATATCTAAAGTATTATTATGAATCATTGACTTGATTTATATCATACTCACACAAGTTTTGATTTATTTCAAAACAGTTATTACTAATCCTTGATTGAATTTCTAATAACACATTAACGAGTTTTACGATGATTTAAACGAGAGTACGATGTACAATTTCAAATGGCATAAAAATGACTTAGTAATAGTCGTATTGCCATATACAAAACTATTTGCCACGAGTTTTCACAATCAAGATTATGTATTGCAATACTAAACTTTTGCCATTCTTTGGCTTCAAGATTTATTTTCAATTGACAGCTCTCATAGTTGTCAAAGTATTGCAATATCAAATGTTTTGCCATTTGTTTGGCTAACAAAACCTATGTACTCGCCGGCATTTTTATGCTGACTATTTTTCACATATGTTTCAGGTTTTCAACTATTCAAGCATGCAACGCATAGGACTGCATTCGGGCCTTAGACTTCTTAATCAAAAGACAATTACATGTATTCTTTGTTTGTAAAACGGTGTTAATAATATTGAAACAATTTAGTGCCAGTAGTTGTGAGCAATTTGTAACGTGACTCCCTGATATTTCTGCCACGTATTGTTGTATTACGCGATTGGGGTGTTACAGATTGGTATCAGAGCACTGGTTATAGGGAATTAGCTTATTAGCATGCCTTAAACCTAGTCTATAACCTTCCTAAGACCCAAACATGAGTAGACTTAGGAACTCCTTCCTAAATCCTCATCCTTATTCGTGCCACAACTACACTATGAATTACAAATCATCTAGTCTTAGATGATTTATCCTAAAAACCTTAGGCTTCATGCCTTAAGGTGTTCCTCAAAATGTTTTTCTATAAACATTTTCATTGAAATATTTCTCAAAATGTTTTCTCAAACGTTTTCATCAAAATATTTCACAACATGTTTATCTCAGAAAATTTTTATCAAAAGGTTTCTCAAATGTTTTTCTCAAACATTTTTCATCGAAATCTTGGGTTTTAATAATGTGAACACATGCAATTTGGAAGGGTGGATGCCTGTACCCCGAGTTTTCTGTCTAAGGCTAGAGTGTTCGTACAAATCCGCATATTCGGACCAGTCACTCTTACCTGGGAACTCTTAGAGTGAGTGTTCACTTATAGGCTAAAGCATGTCTTCGTGAAACATTATAAAAACCTATCCATCTCGACCATGCCGAATGATTTCTAAACGACCTTTGTATCACTACTCCTTCATATTACCATCGGTAATATGTTTGCTATCCACAACAATCGAAACAAATTTCCTTTCACAATACTATTTCATCAAATTGCCTTCGGTGATATGTTTGATTCGAGACAGTTGAAATGAATTTCATTTCATTTCACGACACTATGAGATCCTATTTCATTTTCGAAACACTACCTTTGCCTTTCAAAGTTTCAAATTTTTACCATTTGGATGAGAATTTTCAAAATCTCAAACACAAAGTTTCTTTATTTTAAAAGTTTAATTTAAAACATTTTATCTTAAAAACAATACATTTTTTTAACAGTAAAGGAATTTTTAACACAAACCATTAACTTGGCTTGTATTCTCTCATCCAAAATTATTACAAAAGTTTATTTTTCAAACAACATTTATCTCAAAACAAAATCCACAACACTGTATTTTCTAAGTACAAGAACGAGACCGATGAACGAGATTTTACTTGATCAAAGTTTTCACAATACAATGATGCTACAAACTCGTA
>JARYGA010048553.1:0-25872 GCA_030545235.1 Helianthus tuberosus | reverse complement strand
TGAAAAGCCCATTTAACAAGATATGACTTTCTTATGTCATCTATTTGATTTGGGTGATAACTAGCAATAGGTGGCCTATCAAATGGATCCGAAGGAAGATCATTCAAATCAATAACACCTCGTGCTATTGGAATTGAAGTTGTAGGATTATCATTATCAACATTCGGACTTGCATCAATGTCATCATTTGCTTGGATATTATCATTATCAACATTCGGACTTGAATCAACGTCAACATTCGGAGGAGTTGTTTAATTCGGAATTGTATCATCGCCATTAATTTCTTCGTATTTTCTTTTGAAAAAGTTCCCAAATAAAGCTTGTTTTTTAGATTTTGGTTTCGCCATCACTTCAAAGAATTCAAACAATCAAACAATCAATTAACAATCAAACTAACAACCAATAATCAGCCAATAACAACAAGTAACAAGAATAAAACTAATCAAACTAACCAATAATCAACTAATCTTTTGTTCGACTCTGTTCGATGACACGATGTGTTGCTGCCAATTCTGTTCGAAGATGATGTTCTGTTCGATATGATCGTCTAATCAAACAATCAATAATGAATAACCAGTGGCCAATAACAATAAGTAACAACAATTAAACCAACTAACAACAAGTAACTAGAACATTAACTCATATTCATAAAACTAATCAAACTGAAACTAACCAATATTTATTAAATCTGCGACTCTTCGTCCTCCTGCGAATCTGCGATGACAAGCAATCCTGTTCGTGTGAAAATTCTGTTCGTGTGAATCTTCGTGTGACAATTCTATTGTTCGGGTAATCGTCATGCAAATCTGCGATGACATCACGCCCTTGTTCAGTTGTTTGTGTAATCGTGTGACAGCAGCAAGTCAGCAACAACAAGCAATCCTGTTTTCTGTTCGTGTGACAATTCTGGACGTCGACAACAGGTTAGCAAGCCCTTATTCATGTGTGGAGTCTCGACCTTTGATATCCCTGAATCATTCAATATGCCGCCCATTCAGTCTAATACACTATTGGGTTATTATTTGGTTATTTGGGCTAATTACTATTGGGCTATCATTTGGTTATTTGGACTAATATAATAAGTATTATTTGGGCTTAATTTCAGTTTGTAAAAAACTTTTTAGGGGTGTCCTAGTAGTTGTTAAGGGGTGTCCTTAGTATAAAAATCGAAAAAAATTACACTACCGGAAAAAAAGTTGAGCCGTATCTCGTGCTATGCCTGGACCTACACTAGGTCCGCCCCTGCCACTAGGTGTAGAGGAGCTTCTGTAATTAGCTCTAGCTCCCATCTAAAATTCTGCATTGGTATGCTCTTAGGGGCATAGAAATTAGATGTTATGTATTGGGCCATTTGTGCTACTTTATTATAGACCTTGGTTTCTATGCTATCAATAATCATTTAACTATATATATATGAACGGAGACTTTTAAGCAGACAAACTGAAAGATAAGTATCTAGTGGTTATCAAATAAAAGTTGCCTCATAATAAAGGATGCTTATGTTTGGCTCAGCTAGGGAGCCGGGTTCGCACAAGGGTAAAATCATCCTCATGGCTATTATTTATACATCTTGTTGGTTCATTTGGAAGGCGACAGATTCTAGAATCTTTCACAACGTTAGAAGACAAGCGGAGCAAATCAGGGAAGAGATTGTTTCTACTCTTTTTCAGCTGGTTGGGAGGATTGGGTCTATAATCCCATTGCACGTGTTTAGTTTTTATTTTGTTGTTTTGCTCTGTTCCTTTTTCTTTCTTGCTCTTGTATGTCTGCTGCTTGCCTGCTCCTAGCATCTTGCTTTATAAAAACTGCAGTGCCTTCCAAAAAAATCAAAAGTGATAAAGTCTAGCCATTCACAGTAACAATAATATGATCGTTACAAGTTCTATATTCTTCTATTTGTATTCTATCTTTAACTAGAGGTAGCAAAATACGCATATTGAGCAGGTCAGGTAACCGGTCTTAATGTTTCAGACAATAAGTATATCTTTTAGTGCAAGGCAAAATGGGAAAAGGCAAGTCACATCATTACCAGTTGACTGACAAAACCGATAAAATAATTGACACAATTACAACAAAATATATTCCCACAGCGGTAAGATTTGTTCTCATCTTCCCTCGCCAAAATATATTCAAATAGTTTATTTTTTAATAAGAAAGCTTATAAGTTGTAAGCATCTGGGCCCCTTAGTTCCACCACAGAGACTAGGTTCAGAATATTAGAATAAGAGTTATAAGTTAGATCTTCCATTAGTTTAGATATAATATATGCATAGTTTTATTATAGTTCATGTAACATATTATTATTATAGATTGATAGCGACGGTTATGATATACATACCGTCACATGTATATATGTATTTCGTGTATGCACATTCGAATTCACCAATTCTATTCAGAACATTATTTCCATTCATTCTCTTCTAATTCCAAAACCCTAAGACAAACAATATCAATCCCAACAAAGTGGTATCAGCGCCATCACGATCCACGTTTCCAAATCGTTACAATCATTCAGTAATCTTGCAATCTCCCGATTCAGAAAGCACAGAACATGAAAACAAATGGAGGCATTCAAACCCAGATTCCAAAATTACTGGGACAAAACTATTATCATTGGCATATACAAATGAAAGTTTTGTTGGAATCACAAGATTTATGGACAACTGTGGAAGAAGGGTATAACCAACTTGCATCTGGGGCATCTGAGAATGATCAAAACGTGCATAAAGAAAAGGTTAAGAGGGACAAGAAGGCACTGCACATCATTTTCCAGGCGGTTAATGAAATGGTTTTTGAACGAATTGCTACATGTACAACTTCCAAAGAAGCGTGGAATGTCCTGCACAAGGCATACATAGGTGAACAAAGAGTAAAAATGGTAAAACTTCAAACCCTAAGATGTGAATTTGACGCCTTAAGAATGAAAGAGAATGAATCGATAGAGGATTTTATTAATAGAACGACAATCATAGTAAACCAATTACGGTTAAATGAAGAAAACATAACAGAACAACGTATAGTAGAGAAAATTCTTAGAACTTTGACGCGTAAATATGAATCAGTGGTTGTTGCCATCGAAGAATCTAAGGATTTAAACACCATGTCCACTCAAGAACTACTTGGTATTCTGCAGTCACATGAATTAAGACTAAAACAATACGATGATACTCCTATGGAACAAGCGTTTCAAGTACAAAGTAATAGTTATGAGTGATCAAAACTGTATAGATCAGAATATGCAGGAAGAGGACGAGGCAGAGGAAGAGGAAGGTTCAATGGTCAGATACGGTGTTACAATTGTCAAAAAATGGGACATACGGTACGATTCTGTCAAAGAAAAGATGAAAGTGAGAAAACCGGAAAAGCTCTCATGCATGAAGACGAAACAGACGAAAGGAATGACAATACAATGTTTATGATTTTCAATGTAGAAGAAGTAATAAAGAATGATTGCTGGTATTTAGACGACGGATGTAGCAGTCATATGACTAGAGATAAGAGTTTGTTTATCACTCTTAACGAATCCAAAAGAAGAGAAGTAAGAACTGGAGACAACAAAAGACTCGAAGTGCTGGGGTGTGGCGATGTCGCCATTAAAGTTTAAGGATCCGAGAAGAAGGTACCTAATGTATTTTATGTAGAAGGCCTGAAACATAATTTGCTAAGTGTCAGACAACTGGTTCAAAAGGGGTACGAAGTAAAATTCAGTAATCAAGAGTGTGTAATTAAGGATCCAGCAGGAAAACTTATAGGTACAGTTAAGATGACCGGAAACAAGATGTTTCCACTAAACCTTAATCACGATATAACACCATGAGTCTGCAGTATGATAACACAAGATCCGTCTGTATTATGGCATTGTCGATATGGACATATTAACTTTGACACACTGCATGATATGGGAATAAATGAAATCGTCATAGGAATGCCTAAACTTCTGAAACAACAACAAAAATTATGTGAAGGATGCATTGATGTGCGTAGTGCGTGATAGGTGTTTATGTATATTTTTAGCCCTTTTTAACACTTTAGTCAAGTTTTAAATTTATAAAACACGATATTTTACTAACACTAAACACACATATGGGCAAGTGCACCTATCGTGAGCGTAGTATAACGTTGGTAAGATACCGAGATCATCCAAGGACACAAGAGCTTTTAGTACCGGTTTATCCTCAACGTCTAATCAAATCAAAAATTTAGAAAAAGGTTTTAAACATGAAAATAAAAACTAAAAATGCTAAAAATAAAAATAAAATAAAATAAAAACAGATAGACAAGATGAATCACTTGGATCCGACTCGACTTTAGTGTAACCTTTGATGTTTTCCACACTTTTGCACTTTTTAATAGATTATCTTAGTTATAGTAGTAGGCCCCTCTTTTGAAGGTGACGTTACCCTCAACCCAGTAGTTTGAGTCAGCAAGGATACAATCCTAAAGGGTTGGATTATTGAAAGATAATTAATTAAGTTATTAATGCGTAATGTGGTAGGCCCCTCTTTTGAAGGTGACGTTACCCTCGGCTAAGTGGTTTGAGTCAGCAGGGATACAATCCCAAGTAGCCGGGTTAATGTATTAATAGTAATTTACATATGAGGGGATCAAGCCATTCGCACCCCCGCCATCCAATACCAGTGGGTATTGAAGGAGGTCCTACTAAGCTTGACCCAGGTCCTTGCAGGATCTATACACTGAACAAGGCAAGAACCTTACCAAACCATTCCCTTAACCCCCGACCAGGTAGCCAACATATCTCTATATAGACCGTAGAGATATGAATGGTGTAAATCTTTTATTTTATATAGACAGTAAAATAACGCCAAGACACCACGGACAAATGATAAGGAAGTTTCACGTTCAATATAAACTAGTTATTAAAGTTATTAATACAAAACCAAATAAAAAGTGCGAAAAGATTAAAAAACAAAAGTATTACACTAAATGCTTGTCTTCACCAAGTGATGTAAGAGACTAAGGCTAACATGGCCTTTGATTGTCAAGAACTCTTACTATCAATCTTGAATCCCGAGACTACTACACACACTCTATGATGGATGATGGTGGTGGATATGGGTTGTGATGGTAGTGGAGGGTGGGTGAAGTGTGGGAGAGGTGGTTTACCAAGTGATGCCTTTGAAGTGAACCAAGCACCTCTATTTATAGCCTGCACAAAAGCCTGGACACGGCCCCATGTCCAGTGGGCAGGGCCCCGTGTCCATCAACTTTCTATTTCTTCATTAATTGCAGTTTGTCTGCATTAGTTGAGCACGCCCCCGTGTCCGCTGGGCACGGCCCCGTGTGAAGAAGCGTATCTGTACTATCAAGATTTGCTTGGATTCTATGAATCTTAGCGTTGACCACGGCCGTGTGGAGCTGGGCACGCCCCCGTGTTAGGAGATAGAAGCTTCTACAACTTTGTCTTTTCTACAGACACTTGGGCACGCCCCCGTCTCCACTGGGCACGGGGCGTGTTCAGTCTTTTGATGTCTTTTTTTGCTTGGGAAGATGCTGTCGAGGGGTCGGGCATGCCACGTTTATTCCTTTCCTTGTATTTATGTTAGTTTTAGCTGCATTTTTGTTTCTTTTGTCTATTTAAGCTCATTTAATCCTGAAAATACAAAAGGAAGACAAAAGCACACTTTTTCCAACATTAGTACTAAAAAGGGTTAGTTTTATGCCTTATTTGATGTAATTTATATGTTGCATTTTACACACATCAGCATTCTCAGCAAACATGCAAGAAAACCATTTCCAAAGCAAGCTACGTGGCATGCTAGTAAGCCTCTACAACTCATTCACTCATATATCTGTGGTCCTATGAGGACTTTATCCATCAGAGGTTGTAGATATTTTATTACTTTTATAGACGATTTTTCAAGGAAAACGTGGGTGCATTTCTTAAAACTCAAATTCGAGGCCCTGAGTCATTTTAAAGCTTTCAAGATGTTTGCAGAAAATCAAACTGATCACAAGATAAAGTGCATACGAATAGATAGAGGATGTGAATATTGCAGCCGTGAGTTTCAAGATTTTCTCAAAGAAAATGGGATTCACCATCAACTCACCACAAGCTATACCCCTCAACAAAATGGGGTAGCCGAACGAAAGAATAGAACGCTCATGGAATTAAGTAGGAGAATGATGAAAATGATGAATCTATCGAATGTTTTTTGGGCTGAGGTGGTTGCATGTGCCACATATCTATTAAACCGAGCTATCACCAAGAGAGTACCAAACATAACACCCGAAGAAACATGGAGTGGAAAGAAACCAAGCGTAAGACACCTTAGAGTGTTTGGTTGTATTGCATATGCTCACATTCCAAAACAACATCGCAGTAAACTGGATGATAAAACAGAAAAAACCATCTTTGTTGGTTACAGTGAAAATAGCAAAGCTTACAAACTTTACAATCCAATAACAAACAAGATCATTGTTAGCAGAGATGTCATGTTTGATGAAAATCTAGTCTGGAAAGAAAATAAGGCATATGAACAAGCACAATACATTCAATTGAATGATACAAATGAAGATATTCAAGAGGAGTTTACGGCTGACCATGACCATACAACAACGTCCGAAGGAAATAATCAATCAAGTGACGTAGATGAAGATGTGAACACCAACAACCAAGGAGATGAAGAATCATCATCCTCATCGGGGAACGAAGAAATAAAAGCGAGAAGCATTACGGAAGTATATCAAGATTCACAAGCTCTTACAAAGGCACAAGTGGATGAGCTATATGAAAGAAATCAAGCTTTGTACAACAACAGCGCTGCAAATTTTGTTCTTTATGCTGATGCAGATCCTACTACTTATAATGAATCATGCAAAGACATGAAGTGGAGAGAAGCAATGGACAGAGAAATCGAATCGATAAGGAAAAATGAAACCTGGGAATTAGTGGAACCTCCAAAAGATCAAAAGTCTATTGGAGTAAAATGGATATTCAAAACTAAGTATGATGAACATGGAAATATAAGCAAATACAAAGTACGTTTGGTAGCAAAAGGGTACAAACAGAAATATGGGATTGGTTATCAAGATGTCATTGCTCCAGTGATCAGATTCGACACCGTAAGACTTGTGTTAGCTCAGCGGCTCATTTCGGGTGGCACTTACATCAAATGGATATAAAGACCGCTTTCTTGAATGGAAAACTAAATGAACAAGTATATACGGAACAACCGGAAGGATATATCGCAAAAGGAGAAGAACATAAGGTATGTGTAGGTCCGTTTTTTTGGCGCCATTCTGTGTTTGACAAAAACACGTAATGAGATCGAGATGTGTGACAATTATAAAATATATATAAGTATACATATTCAATATCTATTTTGGACATTAACTAGTATACTTTATATACTGTATAAAAGTTGCAAACATTTACAGTTCACAAAAAGTTTCAAGTGTGTGTTGTAATAAGATGGTCCTGGTAATACACATATACACACATATGACCAAAACACTTATGTTGGGCTTCAAAACAGTTAGCCCACACACATATAAGGAAAACACTTGGGCCACGACAGTTGGGCCACACATATAACGAAAACACTTGGGGATTTTGGCAAACAATGTGATTTCGGCAAAGAAGTTTTGCAAACAAGTTTTTGTTTAAACAAGTTTTGGCAAACAAAGGTTTTGTAAAACATGTGAATTCAGCAAACAAGTTTTGGCAAACAGAGGATTTCGGCAAACAGAGGATTTTGGAAAACATTTGATTTCGGCCAACAGGGGATTTTAAAAATAGTGATTTTGGTACACAAGGTTTTGGAAAACAAGTGATTTCGGCTAAATTGGGGTGTTGGCAAACAAGGGTTTTCGGCAATTTGGGGTTTTTGTTGAAACCCAGTTGTGTAAATCAATTCACCTTGTCAAACAAATCACTAATTCTAACATATCTAATATACACACAACAGCTATTAGATTCAAACATATCATCTCAAACATTAACAAGACAAACATTATCAAGATAATAAGGGTTTTAAACAAACAAAATCGAAATCGGTGGGCTTAGATGTTCCGATGAAGATGTCGATGAGTTTTAGGTACCTTTGATTTGTTAAAGTCTCCAAGAAATCGAAAGGAAAAGGCAGTCGGTTGGGGAATGGCGATGAAGATGATGAACAGTAACAGTGGGTAGAAGATCTTTTGAAAGTGATGTGTTTGGAAAAGTTAAAAAACAATTCAGAAAACCTCCTTTTAAATCCGGTCCCCACTTGTCGAAATCAGAACCAAATGCCGAAATCACTTTAAGTCGGACGAAATCGGTGGGGGTGGGGTTTTGACGAAATCGGTTTGGGGGTTTGGGGTTTTGACGAAATCGGTTTGGGGGGCGGTTATTTAAAAACGTTTTGGGTTTGGGCCGGCGAAATCATTTGAAGTTTGGGCCTTTAAAGCAAGTTTTAAGAATTAAAACAAGTTTGAAGTTTGGGCCGGCGAAAACAATTTTGGGCCAGATTATAAAAATAGTTTTTGGGCTTTAAACAATTTAATTTGTGGGCTGTTTGGTTTGACGAAATCGCTTGGGCTTTTGAAATTTGTTTTTGGGCTCGGTTATTTGGTCGATGAATTCGCTTTGGGGTTTTGAGCCGGACGAAATCGATTTTGGGCCGGTGAAAACAAATTCCCTTTGAGCTTTAAACAATTAGCCCAAACCTCTTGTAAGATGAAAACACTTTGTTTCCTAAACACTTTGTTTTTGTTGACCAGTTAAAACCAGTTTTTCATATACGAACAAACTTTGAACAATTTTAGAACAACTTTTTCCCTTTGTTAGAACAAACAAATTTAATAAGGTCATTTTTATGAAGTAGAAATCACAAACGAGTCAATTTCAGGCTTTTCGGCATAAACTTCGAGTTATCAACATCGGCTAATTAAAACACGTTATACAACTTACACTACAACATAAATTAAAGTGCGATTAACTAACGAAAGACAATAACGTAAGAAATTTGTACAATGAACAACCTTTTTGCGAGTTTCAAGGTAAGAGAATCATTACCAGCTTACGGTCTTTGTCAAAACGGTTTCTGATTTCTGTTTAAAGCTTTAGATAAGTATTATACCACAATTATCGGTATTGTTGTCCACCTAAGCTCAACTTATCAGATGTAATCATAATTAGGAGATATGATTTACGGTAAGAGTTATACTTACTTGTCGGTGTTCATCCACTCACGACACATTCCCGTATCAAGGTATGCACGAGAGTTCATCTTACCGGTGAGTATACTGCTTATCATCCGTTTGACCGTATAAAAAAATGTGAGTAACTCACTTATTTGATTGAAAACAAGCCCTATGTGATAGAATCACTTATTGATGAGGAACTTGATTTTCATATGCATGAAGGGCACAAGAGCAAGTCCGTGAACAGGTCAGTACTTTCGTACAGCAGAGAGACGAACTTGACTCCCGGATAAATGTGATATATTATCACTTGTTTGAGGGACATGTGATTGTTGATCACTTATTGAGGTCGAATGCAATAGGTACACGTATGTATAGTATCATGGAAGATCTTAGACTTCGTCTCCGTTATTTTTACGGTTTGATGCAACCATGATACCCAGATGATAAGACAGCATAAAGACCGAATATTTCAGAACCTCGACAATCAATCAAACGAAATTTCGGTACTAAGACCATATGCCAATGAATGGTTCCCACCTGACTTGAAGTCTGTTAGGTTTATATCATCCTGCACATTTTAGTCTGATTGTGAGCCTACCGATACATCGTTAGTAAAGCTACTTATCATTTTTCAATTTTTCTTTTTCTTTTGAACCATATTGACAAACCACACCAGTGTATATCATCACTTTCCCTTCTTTTCTCCAAGAAACTCATTTTTGGTTTTCTATTGTTTTTGAATTTTTGATTTTTCAAACTTAAAGACAGAAAGTAAACGACATATTTTTGGATTTTTGAATTTTTCACATGTTTTTGTATTTTCTGAAATTTCTCCCCCTAAAATGCGAAAAGATAAGTAAACTGAAAATCTTTTTGGATTTTTGACGCTTAAGAAAATATTTACAAAAACGATCAGCCGACAGAAGTTTACTCTTGTTTCACCTTAATACCATTGACCAACAAGAGATACTCAAAACGAGATTTGTCAAAAGATTTTGTAAACAGGTCAGCACGCTGTTCATCAGTGTGGATTTTAACAACATCGATTAATCTTTTGTCAAAACAATCACGTATGAAGTGATACTTAATTTCGATGTGCTTGGTCTTGGAGTGTTGGACAGGATTTCTAGTGATAGATAAAGCAGCATTATTATCAACAAAAATAGAGGTAGATAGGAATTCAAAACCGTAGTCGCGCATTTGTTGCTGAATCCACAGAACTTGAGAGCAACAACTTGAGGCAGCAATGTATTCAGCTTCACAAGTTGATGTAGCGACACAAGTTTGCTTCTTGCACTGCCACGTGACTAAGCGACTTCCTAAGAATTGACATCCAGCCGTTGTGGATTTCCCGTCTATTTTGCATCCGCCAAAATCTGAATCACTAAAAGCAACCAAGTCAAAACCATCATCCCTAGGATACCAAAGACCGGTGTCCGGGCAACCCTTCAGATAGCGAAAAATCCTTTTGACAGCTCCAAGATGAGATGCTTTTGGGTTGGCTTGATATCTTGCAAGCAGGCACGTTGGATACATGATATCAGGCCTCGATGCTGTGAGGTACATGAGAGATCCGATCATAGCGCGATAATAAGAAGAGTTGACACTTTCTCCCTTCAAGTCCGGAGTAATCCCGTGATTAGTCGGAAGTGGGGTACCAATGGGCGTTGCATCAGACATCTGGAATCGGCTCAAGATGTCTCCAACATATTTAGTCTGATGGATGAATATCCCAGACTCAGTTTGTTGAACTTGTAGGCCCAAAAAGAAATTCATCTCTCCCATTGCGCTCATTTCGAACTTTTCCTGCATAACACGTTCAAATTGCCTGCACAAAGCATCGTTAGTAGAACCAAAAATGATATCATCAACGTATACCTGTACCAACAAAAGATCTCCATCCTGTTCCTTGATGAAAAGAGTACAGTCGATAAGACCCCGGCGAAAACCGTTCTCCAGCAGATAAGTAGATAAGGTTGCATACCAAGCCCTCGGTGCTTGATGTAATCCGTAAAGAGCTTTGTTGAGCAACCAAACCCGATCGGGATGGATAGGATCTTCGAAACCAGGAGGTTGTTCGACATACACCTCTTCTTCAACAATACCATGTAAGAATGCACTTTTGACGTCCATCTGATAGACTTTGAATCCTTTAAAAGAAGCATAAGCTAGAAAGATCCGAATAGCCTCCAGACGTGCAACTGGTGCATAAACCTCGTTGTAATCAATGCCTTCAATTTGACGAAAGCCCTGAACAACCAATCTCGCCTTGTTGCGAATGACCACTACACGATCATCCTTTTTGCACTTGTAAACCCAACGGGTGCCAATTTTCTTGTAGTTGTCAGGTTTTTCAACAAGTCTCCAAACACCCAGCTTTTGGAACTGTTGTAGTTCCTCTTGCATTGCTTCAACCCAAGAATTATCCTTTAAGGCTTCCTTCCAAGATTTCGGTTCTTCTTGTGAAACGTAACAAGCAAAGGACCAATCATTTTGAAGACCAGATTCTCTAATGGCTGAATACAAACCAGCACTCTGGTTGTTTCTCAGCTGATTACGCGTCTGCACTCCTTGTTGGACATCTCCTATGATATTCTGCTGTGGATGGGTATCGTTTATCCTCATCTCAGAATTTTCAGGAACACGAGCATTAACACCCAAATTGTTAAAATTAAGATCAACAACCAACTCCACACCTGGAATATGCGTAGAAGTGGATGCATTCCCTTCAGCAGTATCATCAACTTGCACATGAGGAGTATCAACAGAAGTACCCTGAACTGGAGCAACTGGAGATGAAGTGCCTTCAGTCGCATCCAGATTTTCTTCATCTTCTTCTGATGACTCATTGTATTCAGTAGCATTTTCAACTTCCTCATTTTGAACTGTGTTGTTAGTCGAATTAGAACATTGTGAGTTAACAACAACAGGTCTAACCAATGATGAGTCAGCAGCATTATCACTATCAAATATCATTCTAGCAGCTGCGGAATCTTCATCAAAGGTTGGCAGATCAAAGGAGTTGAATAGCCCATCGTAATCAAACATCCAAGGATCACCCGGAGCCCTAACAGGACTTGTATACCTTTGAACCCTTACTTCACTCCATAGCTCAATCTTTTTGGTAGCCAGATTCCAAACACGAAAATTCGGAGTAGCATATCCAAGGAAGAAACCTTCGATAGCTTTCGCACCAAACTTTCCATCAGGCTCAATCATAGTGCATGGACTGCCAAAAGGTTCTAGTATTGAAAGATCCGGTTTTCTTTTCTGTAGAAGTTCGAAACAAGTCTTGCTATGTCTCTTAAGTGTAAGAACTCGGTTTAAAGTGTAGCATGCAGTCGACACAGCCTCCGCCCAGAACTGAATAGGAAGCTCCGACTCTACTAACATTGTTCTTGTAGTTTCAATTATCGTTCGATTCTTCCTCTCCGCGACACCGTTTTGTTGTGGAGTGTATCGAGAACTGTATTCATGAAGAATGCCTTTAGAAGTACAGAACTCATCCATCACACGGTTCTTGAATTCAGTTCCATTGTCGCTTCTGATCCTCTTAACTTTCAATGTGTAGAGATTTTCCAACATTGTAAGAAGATCCTTGAGGATGCCAGGAGTATCACTCTTGTGTGCCATAAAAGCTACCCAAGAAAATCTAGAGTAGTCATCAGTAACTACTAAACAATAAACATCTCCGAACGTTGTCTTGTGTCTCATAGGTCCAAAAAGGTCCATATGAAGACGTTCAAGGGGCATGCTAACAGTGTTGATTTTCTTCAAAGGGTGAGACTTCTTCGTTTGCTTCCCTTTCTGGCACGAAACACAGATATCTTGTAGATGAAAACTTCTCACGGGCACGCCATTCACAAGATTGTTTTTCACTAAATGGTTCATTTTTCTTAAGTGAATGTGTCCCATTCTTCTGTGCCAAGATATAGACTCCTTCTCCGTGGCTTTCGAGACAAAACATGTGACTTGTGCAGAGGTCGTAATCGCTTGGCTCATATCAAGAACATAAAGATCATTAACTCTTGGAGCCGATAAGAGAATCCATTCATCTGGAATTTTGAAACCAGGTTTAAGCACATAACAACCGGCATCATCGAAATGCACGGTGAACTTTTTATCGCAGATTTGCGACACACTGAGAAGATTATGATCAATTTGACGAACATAATTGATCTTATCGAAACATACAACACCATTGGAGATCATTCCCTCTCCAGTGATGTATCCGCCTTTGTCTCCAGCGAAAGCGACATAGCCTCCTTTAATGTTTCTCACATCATATAGAAGCCGTAAGTCGCCTGTCATGTGCCTAGATGCTCCACTATCAACAATCCAATGACTATTAATAGTTCCTCCTGGAACACCCTGCACATATCATCAATGATCAGTTGAGAATGGGGACCCAAGCCTTAGTGGTCTTGGGTCGTCCCTGAGCATCATGAAAGATGATCTCGATTTCTTGATGATTTTGTAACAAAACAGCTCCCCCTGAACTTTCACCCGTCTTAGGTTTCCAAGTTTGTTTTTGTTCACCAGATTGAGTTTTGTAAACAAATTTTGAAACTTCTGGTTTTAAAGGTGAACTTGGTTCCCTTGAAACAGATTTGACTTCTGATTTTAAAGCCTTTTCAACAGCTTTGACGTTTTGACGTCGTTGTTTCGTTTCTTGTTCCTTAACAGTTCGTTTATCATGTTTTGGTGAAACGGGACGACGTTGAGGGTGAACTTTTTCAGGTGGTGCTTTCTCAACAAATTGATCTTTTGGAGTGTTTGAGCAGTTCTTAATGATATGCCCAAACTCCCCACATTTAAAACATGTTCTCCTTTCCACAAACTTAGGAGAATTCGATCGACCAGCAGATGTCGAAACCGTAGAACCCGAGGTACTTGCTTTTTCATCACACCCGTTTGAATGTTGAGTGTAATTGTTTTGGCTATCACGTTTTAAAATTTTGACTTGTTGTACAAAATCGGTGTTTGACTTGTTTTCAAAAGTCTCAATTTTATCCGTACCCCTCGATTCCACAAATTTGACATTACTGTTTTTCTTCTGATAACGAGCTCCTTTTGTTTCAAATTTTGATTTAGAAACATTAGGCCTTTGAGCTCGTTGATCTGGTTGTTTACCCTTAGGAGCAACAGGTTGTTGCTTTGATGGTGATTTTTTATTTCCAAATTCCTTTTTGATTTTAGCCTTAGGAATCGGATCACATTGAGTTACAATGACTCCCGGAATCGACTTTCCCAAAAACTTGTTTGTATTATTTTCAAAAACTTGATCAATCGAAGATGGATTGACATTCTTAATTGGAAAATCGTGATTTGAATAGATTTTAGAATCACCAACCAAAGTGTACAACACGTTATTACTTTTAACGGCAGACACAGAATTCTTGTCATTCTTGACAGGATCTATCACTTGTTTGGCAACTTGTTGCACATCAGGAATAGGAGGATCACAAAGAATATGATTCTCAATTGGAATTTCTATTCCCTTTTTCTTATCAAGTGATTCATCCTGGTCATTCATATCTGATTCTGATTCATCATCATACGAATCATAGTCCTCAATGATAGGAGGACTTAGTTTCGCAGATGTTGAAGTTTCCTTTTGATCAGATGATGTACTCGAAGAATTGTCCGATTTGAACCCTATGCCAGTAGTAACTTCCTCATAATCCAGAGGTACACTGGGTTCAAATCGAGGCATATCCTCTTCATCAGGCATATAGGTATAATTATGTCTTAAAGGAGGCGGACACTTCTTATACCCAACACCTTTCTTGTTTCCCTTCAGTTGTTGAACGTCAATAATGTGATCGAGCACAAATCGGGAGTTAGAATAACTCTCCAACTTTTTCTTGATTGCATCATGTTCGCATGTGGCAATGGCTAATTCCTTTTTAGTTTCCTCAACAATGTTAATGTAATCATTTATACTAACTTGTTTATGATAAACAGTTTTTGTTACTTCGGAAACATTTTTCTTTAGAGTTTCAATTACAGATTTAAACTCCTTTTCGTTTCTAACCAGAGCCATATTTGCTTCTTTGCACTTGGACATTTCAACAACCAAACTTTGATTGTGACTATGAAGCTTTTCAGATTCAAGCTTCAAATCAGCACAATCATTACAAACACTAGGAGCAGGAGTTTCAGAATTTACCTGACTCGTAGAGGCTGAGACATTTTCCATAAAGGCAGTTTGAAAAGAAAAAGATCCGTCTTCAGTGAAGAACTTCTCCATTCCTTGAGATGCTACAGCAGCCTTCTTAATCAGAATTGATTTCTGACATTTCAACTCCTCCGCTTCATTCAACAAGTCATTAAGATCAGAACTTGCTACTTCCCTCACATCATATTCAGAATGATAATCGCCCGAAGTAGAACTCTCTTCATCAGAACTCCCGGTATAACCCGAACTGTCGTCACTTTCAGAAAATTCTTCCTTATGAACGTGCTTGATGTGATTGATGATCTTTGCATAACACGTTGTTCCTCCTTTATCTTGATCACCTTCCCCAAGTTGTAAAGACCAATTAAACCCTTCATCAGCTTGTACGGTTAATGCACGATTATCGTTTGATGATCCAGACTGATTCTGGTTGGTGGTGTTGTTTACAGCCACTATCCCTTTTCCACGATTGTCTTGATTGGCATTTGAAGTACTCGTCTGATTACGGAATGGGTTCTGATTGCCTTGTTTGCTTGGTCGGGTGCACTCACGTTTGAAGTGACCCTTTTCGCCACAATTGAAGCATGTAACTGCTTCTTTATCAAATCCGTACTTTGTATCCTGTTTGCTGTCCAAAGAACTTCTCCCTGTTCGAACCATAAAGTCCTTCGCCCTTCTAACAGCACTTGCGAACGCCCACTTTATATCCATCAACTCCATTTCATCACGGTTGATTTGTAGATAGTCTTCATTGGTCAAACTGATGTTTCCAATTTGACCTGCGACCAAACCGCAGTAAGCACCGACCATTGTATTAATAAGTTCCATATGTTCCTTTGCTACTTCAATGCTAACATTTGAGAGGTTTGATGTATCAACTTTGACTGTGTTAGGGTTTGTGGGTGGAGGATTGTTGGTATAATGAGCTTGCTGTTGTTGTGATTGGACTTGTGGTTGTGGTTGGGCTGGAATATAAGCACTCGGATTGAACTGAGGTTGAGTAGTGGCAACTGGAGGTGTATAAGGAATAAAACCTCCTCCGGAATAAGCCTGAGCTTGAGCAATCAAATGCGTTGGCGGAAGATAGGCGCTCGGATCGAAGACAGGAGGCGGAGCTGATTGAGGAAACGGAGAAGAGTTTGTATTTGATACAAACGCCGTTTGTAACTTTGGTTGCTGAGCTGAACTGGAACTAACTGACGGGTTAAAACCTCCTCCATAATACATTTCGATATTTTGAGGAGCAGCAATTCGTTTTGCTTTCCGAATTTCTTCATCATTCTTGTGTTCCAGCTTCTGTACGAATTCATAGATACTTACAGTGTCAGCATCTAGAACACCAGTATACTTTAAAAGCTCAATGTATGGGCTCCACTTTGGTGGTAGAGAATCAGCAAACCGTGCAACGACTTCCTTTTGAGTTGCAGTAACAGCATAAGCAAACATTTCACTAATCAAATGATAAAAACGTGTAGTCATATCATTTAGAGTTTCATTTTCCAAGAACTGAAACGATTCAAACTCTTTCTTCAATAGATCATGGCGTGTCTTTCTAGAAGCTGCATTTCCTTCTCCTCTTGTTACCAAAGAATCCCATAATGTTTTCGTGTCCGAACAATAAGAAAATTGATGATAGATATCTTTGTGAAGCGCTTGGGTAAGAATAGCAAACGACTTTTTCTCAAATTCATAGGCTTTCTTGTCATTTTCTTGCATGTTAGAAAAACCTTCGGCCGTTGAGGCTGCTACTTCGAGAGCATTACTGCGTGGAGTAATGAAACACCTCCAAAGATCAGTGCTTTGACCTTGAACGTATGTATGGAAACGACCTTTCCAAGATGGAAACTCGTTCATATGATTCAACTTTGGTGGACGATTTTTACTGCCCGTTTCGCTCTCGCTAAGCAAAAGATTTTGAATGTTTTGATTTTGATTTGATACCAAAGCCCATTGTCCGGCACTTATAGAAGGTTGACCAAAAACATTCTTCACCCATGCTGCTGCGGAAGTCGGATCTTCACGTGGTCTCGAGTCCATACTCCAATCCCACGGATTTGTGCAACTCATATTTGATATTAGAACGATAACACAAGTTTGGCGAAATCAGAAAGTGTTTTCGTTGAGCTGATGTTGGTGATTTCGTTGATGGATATTTGATGAAAACCAAGAGGTGATTTCGACCGGATGCTAAAAGTTGTTGTCGATTTCGTCCAGAGAAAACAAAGGTGACAATCGGCCCAGAGAAGGAATTGGCCCAGTCTTGGATTTCGGCCCAGACTTGGATTTCGGCCAAAACAAATGTTCAAATGTGTTTTCTCGGCTGGAATTGGATTCAGCAAGGGTGATTTCGGCTGCTTGATATATTTGACTTAGGTAGGTGTTTTCGTTGACTATTTAACAAGGGATTTCGGCTACAAAGTGACAAGGTGTTTTCGGCTGTGATGATTTTGTGGATACAACTATTAGATATTTTCAAACCTTATCCTGACAACAGTGCAACAATTTCAACAAAGTATGGTTATCTGATTTCGGTACACCCTTTTTCTTACCAACTAATGATAACACTACACTCTTTTCAAACCCACTTCTAATATTATATTGATAAACAAACTCGGCAGGTATTCAAATAGATCAAACAACAAAAATATTCAACTAAACAGTTTGAAGATTTCAAGAACTTGTCAAGAACACTTTGAAGATTATGAAAATTCCGAAGATAATTTTGCCTATATTTTCAACAAAAACCCAAATGTCAACATGTATTGATGCAATATAATAGGTTTTCAATAAAACTTTGGCAAACAAACAATATCCAGGCAGATTTCTAAGCACTTTTTCAGGAACAACAACCACAAATACTAGAATTTTGCATAAACTTTCTATGAAAACCAAAATCTAATCATGCACACATGTAATTTTAACAGGGTTTTCAATAAAACTTTAGCAATGAAGCAAATGATAACAGATGGTTAAGAAGACTTTTCCAGAAATATATGAATGTCAAGAACCAGTTTTCGGAAAATCAAACAACAACACTCAATATAAACCTAACTATGTTTGGTTTAAACAAGGATACGAGTCAAAGCTCTGATACCACTTGTAGGTCCGTTTTTCTCGGAGGATCCGATACGTAACCTATCCTTGTTTATATCAAACACTATCACGGGTGCGGAATCCCCGTAACGATGCAAACCAAACAATGTAAAGAATATAACACGAACAGGTAATCAAAGATTCACTTAGATTAACAGGATGAGAACAAACTGCAAACACATACACACAATGCTTGACGATAAACTCTCAGTTTCTCTCTATGCTCTCATAACCTAAACTGTGAAACATGATTTAGTATATATACTGAGCTTTTGACGAAAACACTTTGGACGAAATCAGAAGTGATTTCGTCACATATGTGTGGACGAAATCCCTTATGATTTCGTTGACCTTTGTGTTTTCATCACAAGTGTCTAGGATGTTATAGTTTGATGAAAACACATGTGTTTTCATCAAAGCTAAACAGGACAAAATATACTAAGTCATGAAGGACAGTCAAGCATGATAACACAACCTCTTAACCTAATGCACACTAGCATTAGGTTAAGATACAATTACAAAGACAATAAGTCATACCAAGTAAGATAGGAGGATATCTGACTAGGTAGACACGACGGAACGTACAGACTCGATAACGAAAGACTGTTTAACATACAACTAAACAAGACAAGTTACAGACACAAAACTGCACTAACAGTATGTCATCTCAATAAGACACTGTACGGTTTAAAACAGGCCCCGAGGGCATGGTATAGTAGAATAGACGGGTACTTCAAATCACATGGTTATGAAAAATGTGTATATGAACATACCCTGTTCATTAAAAACCTTAAAACTACAAGGATTATAATTTGCTTGTACGTGGATGATCTCATTATAGCTAGTGATTCGTTAGACTTGATCAAGCAATTGAAGGATTCAATGAAAAAGGAATTTGAGATGACAGATCTCGGAATCTTGCATTATTTTCTGGGAATGGAAGTTAACTATAATGAAGAGAACATTACCTTGTCACAACAAAAATATGCAAGAAATCTGTTAGACAAGTTTAATATGGGAAACTGTAATGCCATCTCAACACCAGTGGAATACGGATTGCGGCTGACAAAGGAAGATCCAGAGGATGAAGTAGATCAGAATTCATACAGAAGCTTAGTTGGGTGTCTCATGTATCTAACAAACACCAAACCGGATATTATGTTCGCAGTTAGTAAGATAAGTCGTTTTATGGAAAGACCTAAGAAAAGTCACTGGGAAGCTGGTAAAAGGATTCTAAGATATGTAAAAGGAACGTTAAATCACGGAATAGTGTATTCAAAAGGAAGTAAAGGGAAATCAGCAGGTTTTAGCGACAGTGATTATGCGGGTAATATCGATGATAGTAAGAGCACATCTGGATATGTGTTTCATCTAGGTTCAGGTGCTATAGCATGGCAATCAAAGAAACAAAAGGTGGTGGCACTGTCATCAACCGAAGCTGAATACATCGCTTTATCTATGGCTGGGTGTCAAGCACTATGGCTAAAGGGAATCCTGAATGAACTTCAAATGAATATGGACTGTCCCCCAACAATCTACTGTGATAACAAATCGACTATTTGTCTAGCTAAGGATCCAGTCTACCACGGGAAAATCAAACATATACGAGTAAAGTACCATTTTATTCGTGATCTGATCAAGAATGATGTAGTTGAGATTAGTTTCTGCACGACAAAGGAACAAGCTATTGATATACTCACTAAAGCCCTGCAGCCGAAAGATTTCATGCGGATAAAGAACTTGCTACATGTTGGTCCGATCTAACTTACGGGAGGGTATTAGAAGAAGAGTTATAAGTTAGATCTTTCATTAGTTTAGATATAATATATGCATAGTTTTATTATAGTTCATGTAACATATTATTATTATAGATAGATAGCGACGGTTATGATATACATACCGTCACATGTATATATGTATTTCGTGTATGCACATTCGAATTCACCAATTCTATTCAGAACATTATTTCCATTCATTCTCTTCTAATTCCAAAACCCTAAGACAAACAATATCAATCCCAACACAGAAGGCCTCCACAGCATGGCTCTTGCTACGGCTCTAGTGTGGTTCAGACGCACAGCCGTGGCCGGCTAGTTCCACTACATTTCCATCAAGGTCAATTTTGTAAGAGTCATCTTCAGTATCAGAGTCATCAAGAGGATAATGTTCAGATGGCTTCCAGCAGAAGATTTCTGAGTAATCAGTATCAGAGTCATCATATCAGGATCATGTTCAGACGACTTCCAACCAAATAGTTCCGCCATACTTGCTAGAGCTTCTTCATCAAGGTCAATTTCATAAGAGTAATCATCAGACTCAGGTTCAAAGGGCTTTGAAGGCTTGGCTAGGGGCAAGAAAACATCGAATGCATGGCTCTGGTGTGGTTTAGAGTCATAGCCAACGACTGCTGGTTCCACTAGATGGGATAGAGCTTCTTCATCAAAGTCACTTTCGTAAGAGTCAGGCTCAGGCTCAGGCTCAGGCTCAGGTTCATACGGCTTCCATGGCTCAGTTAGGAGCGAGAAAATGTCGAACACATGGCTCTGGTGTGATTCAGAGGCACAATCAATTACATAAGAGTCATCATCAGTATAGTCATCATGAGGATAATGTTCGGATGGCTTCCAGCCAACTATTTCAGAGTAACCCGTATCAGAGTCATTACGAAGAACATGTTCAGACGTCTTCAAGCAGGATAGTTCCACCACACGAGCTAGAGGTTCTTCTTCAGTTTCAGTTTCGTGAGAGCCATAAGTATCAGAGTCATCATGGGGATCATGTTCAGATGGCTTCAAGCCGAATAGATGGACTATATCTTCTTCATCAAAGTCATTTTTGTTACACTCATCAGGATCAGACGGGTTCCAGCGCTCGGATAGGGACGAAAGAACATTGACAACATGACTCATGTCAGGTCTCCGGTTTGGTTCATTGGCACAGCAATAACCAGCTAGCTCCGCCACTCTACTTACCCCAGCTAGAGCTTCTTCATCATGGTTAAGGGTCGGGTCAATGGCTTTTCTAAAGGTTCCATTATCTATATGCTCTTTTAGCCAATGCATCAAGTGTAAACCTTTCTCTTCTAGTGCCCTTCGGCCCATTATAAGTTCCATTAGGATCACACCGAAACTGAACACGTCAATTTTGGTCGTTACTAACCCCGTCCCTATATATAAAATCATCATTCAGTTTTATTTTTAAGTTTAACTTCGGTCACATAATCAACTTATAAAAGTAAATCCAAATTAACTAAACAATCCAAAAGAGAACCTGCATATTCGGGTGCAAAATACCCAATAGTTCCGGCTGGGTTTTGCATGAATGAATATTCCCCACGTGGGGTAGGTCGAACAAGTCCAAAGTCTGCAACCTTTGCCCGCATATCATCACCAAGTAGGATATTGGAGGGTTTAAGATCTCTATGAATGAAACTTTGTTGTGCTAAATCATGCATATACTGCACACCTCTAGCAACATCTAAAGCAATGATCAATCTTTGCGTCCATTCGAGGGGTTTCAAACCTTCCGGTTTCCAATCAAATAATAACCGACCAAGTGTCCCTTGAGGCATATACTCATAAACAAGAAGCCTCTCGTTTCCAACCAAACAGTACCCGAGAAATGCAACCACATGCCTATGTCTAAACTTGGTTAGAACTGTAATCTCAGTTTGAAACTCATTAACACCACCCATTTCACTCAAATTCATCCTCTTGACCGCAATCTTGGTTCCATCAAGTAATTCTCCTTTGTAAACCGTCGCTCATCCTCCTCTCCCGAGGATGTTATCTTGGCTGAAATTGTTGGTCGTGTTTTTCAAATCTTGAATTGAAATTTCCTTATTACCAGCTTCAACATGGACGCCTCTACTTGCTTGACTCACTCCACCATAACCACCTATCGTAATATTAACTTGATCACAATCTGAAGTGGAATGGACAAATGTGTTTTGATAAGGTACAACACTAGAGCCCTTCCGTTTACCTAATTCATATACAGAAACACTTAGAAAACTAATGAAGAACACGACACAAACTAATCCTGCCACCGCCACTGCCACCCTATTATACCAGCTCTTCCAGGCGCCACTACCAGCGCTATCTAGTGATAGCGGGTTTAGACTAGGACCATCTTTCCCTACACTATTCACCTTAAAAGTTCCTTTAGAACTAGGAGCTGGGACATAACGGTGAAAGGTTCCCTTAGAACTCGGAGCTGGGACATAACGGTGAAAGGATCCTTTAGAACTAGGACCTTGGACATAATGGTAAAAGGTTTCCTTTGAACTAGGACCTGGGACATAATCGTGAAAGGTTTCCATAGAACTAATAGGACTTGAGACATAACGGTGAAAGGATCCTCTAGAACTAGGACCTGGGACATAGCCCTGAATGATTCCTTTAGGGAGATAACTCTGAAAGATTTCTTTAGGACTAGGACCTGGGACATAAGAACGTTTAGAACTAGGACCTAGGACATAAGAACGTTTAGAACTAGGACTTAGGACATAACCCTGAATGATTCCTATAGAATTAGGACCTGTGACATAACACTGAGCATAAACGAGTGTTACCGAAACAAGATAATTAAATGATCAACAAATGAAATTTGAAACCCAGAGAGTGTTTCTTCATTGTTGACCACCAAAGAGTGAATCAAATAACAGAACTAGATTTTCTAAGAAGATATAATAAAAGAGGACAAAGTTTGAAATTAAATTGCATGAACCCACAATTTAAACCGGACAAAAATAAAGAGAAAACAAGGACTCAGCCTATCATAAAATATAGCAATACAAAATAGAAAAAGAAAGAAAAGTCTTATCGTAGATAAAATAAACATATAGTCCCTATCGTTTATCCAAAAACCAACATTTCAAACCGGACAAAAATAAAAAAGAAAAAGATAGAAAAGTCAATAAAATAAATATTAAAAGTTAAAGTTAACTACACAGTGCCTAACGTTTATCCAAAATAACATCTTCGAGGTCTAATGGTTTCGAGTTGCAAGCTTAGGTTATGTGGTTTACATTCCATAACACTTTGGGGGACTAAGACTCACGTCCGTTACTTTTTCCATCTAGCTATCCTTATGGTTTCTAAAACTTGTTATTTTCATGCACTTCGTTAACCTCATCTAATATATATCCTCAAACGCGGGGTAACTATGTATTTATAAAAAAAAAAAAAGAAATTAAATACTATAAAAAAAAACTTCTATCTCTCTACTAAATCTAGAATCTTCAAATGATCCATCATGTTTAATTTTTATTGCTAAAAATTTCATGAGATAATAATAAAATGAACAAAATTGTTGAATAACGATAATCACAGTGGAAAAATCATGTTTAATTTTTATTGCTAAAAATTGTTGAATAACGATAATCACAGTGGAAAAATTTTAATTGAAATCAAGGGAAAATAGGAAAACGAAGAATCACAAAGTTTGATTTTTGACAAACTTTTGGGTGTGTGTATTTCACTAAGGATTGATAATTATTGATCAATCTTGGTGCATACGTAATTCATCGAATACACCGTATAAATACACAAGTTTGACGGTTGGTTATGGTTGGCTATTCCTGCCAATTTCAACCACTTAATGGCCGGGCCTGTATAGTATTCCTTCGTTGTTCAAAAGAAAAAAAAGAATCCTAGATTATATATACAGAAATGTCATATAATAATACAAACAAATATAATCATATGATTAATGTTTAGTTTAAATCTAATATATTACTAATAGTACTGGTTTTTCTTAAATTGTGTAACACCCGATTCTATATATAGAGAAATCTTACGGAGAATAAGTCTTAATTTATCGGCAATTTCTGTCAAATTTGGCAAAACTAACAGAACTGATACTGATTGTTTCCGAAACAAGATAAACGATCGACACATTAAATTCAAAACCCAAATGGCGAATCAAGATTCAGAACTAGATTTTACATGAAAATATAAATTAAGGAAGCTCATGTAAGATTAAATATATTTTGTATTAATATTTAATCTATAGCCATTATAATCATTTACATAATATAGATCAAAATATATAATAACCTATTAAATAATTAGTTGGTAATTGTTGATGGACCATATTACCCTTATTAACTAATTAGGTTTCCTCCTGTGTGCTTATATAAGGAGTATAATGTGGAGGTTAAGGGGTTAGACAATTTCATAAACCCTAATAGCACATAACATCAATCTCGCCTCCCTCTCCATAACCGAATCCCCTATTCGGTTTTCTTAGTCCCCATCATCAGTTAGCACCCTAAGGAGGAACCGGATCACGCTGACAATTATGTCGAACTCGATGTCATCTTCTCTGACTGGATTCTCCACTGTCTGATGCAATCAAAGGTATGTTTTCATGTTTTCCTTTATGTTTAAACAGAACTGAACCAACATGTGGTATCAGAGCTTATGTTGATTAGTCAGTTCTGTTTTGTATCCGTAAATCTGGATTAAAGCAGGAAAACAGGATTTGAAAACCCTAATTAAATTCGTTTTATTTATCATCCATCAGTTTCGGATCATATGTTTCATCTATTATTACTGTTCCGAAATCATAATGTTCAAGAATTTGATTAAATGTTCAATAATTTTCCAGATTTCGGATATAGGGTTTAAGGTTATTTTTTAGGGTTCATCATGTTCTTAGTTAAAATTCGAATTTTCCTTTATGATTTGGAATATGATTTGAATTGTTAAATGTTTCCCTAATTTTGATCTAAATTTTGCCTATTAAGCTTTTCGAAATCTGTTAAAAGGATAAACAAATTATGATTTCAAAATTTTATGATAAAATTAGATCAATGTTATAATAGGAAACTCTATCACAATTCTAAATTTCGAATTTTCAGTTGTTATAACCATTAACAACAACTGGATCGCACAAGATTCTATCACATAAGAGATGATCTGATCGCATAAGATAATCGCACAAGATCAGATCACATAAGAGATGATCTGATCGCACAAGATTTGTACAACTGATTAAGCATATTGTACAAGTTAAGACTGCATAATCGCACAAGATTTGTGGATCGCACAAGGCATTACTGATCGCACAAGTTTACTTGGGCCTTACTGATCGCACAAGCTTTAGGCCTTATTGATCGCACAAGTTTTTTGGGCCTTACTGATCGCACAAGTTCGATCCGCGCTAACGGGTGGTTTGCTATTAAATGATTGGTTTTGTAAAGCTGATTTAATTCATTCATAGATGGCATACTCAACAAGTGCATAACTAAATTGATTGTCTGGCCAAAGCTGACTTGATACATCTACTTATCGTTCAAGTATTATGAAAGCTATGTTGTGTGAGCATCATAAGCATGAATGTCTTAATTTCTGGCCAAAGCTGATTTAATTCATTCATAGATGGCATACTCAACAAGTGCATAACTAAAGTGATTGTCTCAATTTCTGGCCAAAGCTGATTTGTTA